>JACMZG010000026.1:138740-189417 GCA_018340805.1 Microvelia longipes
TCAGTTCGTCAGTTTATTGTTTATTAAGAAGCGAATTTTCAAATGTTATAATAAAAACATGATAGTATTTTACATTATGTTATTTATGTCAAATCAAATAAAATTGGAACTAATACTGATAATAAAATGAAACTTTGTATTTATGGTGGCAATACATACTAGTACATATATAAACAATTTCAGCCTTATGATGTCCAAATGAGCTGAAATTAGTCTATTCGATTCAGCATTGTCAATATATTAAATGGCAATGAAATATAAGTGGCCATTACTGCCACGATAAAAGCGAATTTTTCAAATATATATTTAATCAAAAAAACATGATTTGTTTACATTCTGTTTATTTATTTTCAATTTAATAAAACCTGAATTTAAAACTGATAATAAAATGAATATTTGTATTTTTGTTAGCATACATACAAGCACATATGTAAAACATTTTAGATTTATAATTATATTCCTTAAATATATTTTCCCCACTCACAAAACAAGTAATACAACAAAGAAAGAATAAAGAACAACAACTTATGGAAGATGCCATAAGTGGGCACCGATGCCGTGGAGCTCCTAAAGTGCCGAAAGCCGCTTGTTTAGATTGTTATGGTTCATCAGGACCCTAAAATATAATTTTTCATGGTTGTTTTGCTTGAATTTAAAAAAACTGTTTAAGACCTCTCAAATCATGATAGGTTGTTAAATCCTTGATCATGACTCCACAAGACTTATAGACAATCTTTATATTAATGCTTAACTTCTAATGTAGGTGATTTTAAAACAAACAAAGAAATTAAATAAAAGATCAAAATTTATTCCTTCATTAATAAATACAAAAAAATAAGAACAATACTACTTAAAGAACATACAATTTGGAAGTCAATTAAAAAACCATGTAAGATATGAACAACTTAAAGCAACAAAAATCTGGTTTTATGACATATAATTCACTTATTTATATAAATGAGTGGCATAATCAGGATTTGCAGACAGCTTCAAGCAAGTTGAATAGATTAAATTTGATGTAGCATGCGACACTTGAATTTAACTGCACCACCAAAAAAAGTTCACTTTACACAAAAAAAAATTACCACAAGTTTCATTAATTGTTATCTATGGTTCAAAATTTAAGAGAGGTGGATTTTTGGTCCATGCTGGACAAGTGCTTATAACTAACTATACATCTAGAGCAGGGTTATGCCAAGTGTTTGTGAGCTAATAGATAAAATACGATACAATTAATTAACAATCAACAGTTAATTATACAATTAACTGTTAAACAGTTAATCAGTTTTAATATCCTTTTACTGAATTCCCTAAGGAAAAATTAGCTCATGAGATGTTTTTAAATAATGGATCAACCAAGTTTTTATTGGTAAACGTAAACATCTATTTCCTAATGTTAGTAAGATGGCTAAAAATATGGGTGTTCAAATTTTAATTACAGAGATTCTTTTTGTAGGGAATACAATTTAAGATGTTATCCTTTCATATTTTATGAAATCAGACAAAATGAAGTTAGTGTATCCCTAATCTAGAGTACCAGTATAGTCAGAGCAAAGTCAGAAAAACAATTTTAAAACTGTCCACCATTTTTTTTTTGCAAAAAAATTGTAAGAAAAAAACATTAATAAAAATTTTACCTTTACACTTTGTTGCTGAGTTATAATATTGGTAAGCATGTTTGTAATGGCTGGATGTTGAAAGTGCAAGTTAAAACATGTAGACTGGGTGTAGACGAGTTTTTAGATAATTTTGCTTACATACACTTTTTTAACATTTGTTCATAACTTATAACAATAAACTTACTAATAATAATAAAAAAAAATAATAATATTTATTGAAACAATATAAAACAACATTAAATCTTTGGTTACAAATTTATTACAATTTAAATATCTTAACACCAAATTTTATTAATAACTAAAAAAAGCATATTTTTATACTTGCATGCCTAGGAATGAAGAAAAATAAATTCAAAGTAGTACAAATAAATACTGATTGACAATATAATACAGAATTATTATTTTTAACATAAAAGAAGAAAACACTTTATTATAAAGAATCAAGGAAAATAAGTCTCATTCATATTTCTCATAAAAACCTATCTGCAAAGAGACTAATACTAGTCTTAGTCTCTTTGCCTCTCTGTAAGTGATATGTGATAAGTTCTAGAATATGGTGTGTAACTTTATTCACCAGGTACTCATCTGATGTTTTATATGATATTTCACCTGATGAGTGGTGGGGGAAAACAAATCAGTTCAACATCAGATTAATAAAGATACACTTTATCATATCCCTCTTGAGATTGTTCAGGCTACTTTAAGAAGTTATCACTACAGTGTATCGTTAAGTTTAAAAATCCCCAAGGTCATAACCATTTTGGGGATCGACCAATCAGAGAAGCCGCTGCCAACCCCTCTCTTGAAAGAGAAAAAAAAATCCCTACTCCCATAACCCCTGTAGGGAAATAACCTCCTTCCCGGCATTCGTTCACTTCGTTTGTGGTTCTTTTTGTGTTTACATCGTTTTGTGAGTTTTGTGTTGTGTGTGTTCTGTGAATTGTGTTTGTGTTGGACTGTTAACATTATTATTGCACTCAAATATTCTTTTTTATAACTTAAATAAATAAAAGCATAACTGAAACTTTTATTTCAAGGCTGCCTTTTATGTAGCAATTTTTAAGAGCTATCAAAACTAGTAAACATACAATTCTTTTTTAATGTAAAAACATATGAGTACACTTATTATTTCCCTTCACAATTCATTTTTTATTCACATTTGCATACTTCCTAAATAATAAAACTACACAAAAGAAATGTAGAAACATTGCCAAGAAAACACGGGTAACATAACCTGATTTGTTTACAAAGTTTTTTCCCCGCTGCCTTTTTGTAGGGATTTTTTTTTTTTAGAATCGGTGGTGCCTAAACTGATCTGTCAAGATTTTTAAAGTCGTCGATACACTGTAATCATTTAAGAAAATAAATTTACGAACAGTACAGTAGACAGAATTAATACACTTAATATAGAAGATACTGTATTTATAATATAAATCTTGACTCTCACCTAAAAGACAGCCAAACAAAAAGTGTCGATAAATATGTATGTGATGAAACTGAATAAATAAGTAAAATAATTGTACATTTATTTTACATATTGACAATGATTGTAATCTATATTACTATTAAAACAGTGTTATGAATGGCAATGTCTAATCAATAAACAGAATAACTAACTCTCTGTTAATAATAAAAAATATAAATAAATCACTAGTGGTGTATCCTCTAAATAAATATATTTTACAGTTAAATATTTAAATCGTGCAGTTTTTTATTTTTTAGCAGAGGGAATAATCTCCATGTAAAGTAAAAATATAAATTATTATAATATAAACAAAAAGGCTAATTTAAAAATAATAATAATACTGCTGGTTCTTTATTTTATGGGTGGTTGTTTCAAATTTAACATGCAAAGTATTATATAGAAGGTAATAATCAGGTTTATGATAAGGTTATCAGCTCGCCGAGGTAGTGATATAGCTTTTCTCGGTGCTGGGTAACTTTTTCCCGCCATGAGTCCCCTTGATGAATAAAATCAACACCAATCTAGTATTCATCAGGTGTTTTTAACTTAATCAAAGAATCAGCTACCGTCGATACTTGCTGTTGGATATGAATATCCTTGGACCGCTTTCAGCATAAAGCCATTATCAGCAGGCGGGACAACACTCAATCTCTCAACTAATAAAGTTATGTCAGTGATTAACTTATAATCTCACAGAGCACGACGAGCCCACTGAAGATAAGGGAGGAAGTAGGAAAGGGTTTATAAAGGCCTTTATTAACCCTTTTCTACTTCCTCCCTTATCTTCAGAGGGCTTGTCGTGCTCATTGAGACTAGAAGATAATTACTGCTATAACTTTATCAGTTAAGAGCTCGAGTGTTGCCCCGCCTGCTGATGATAGCGTTATGCCGAAACCGGTCCAGGGATATTTATATCCAACAGCAAGTATTGACGGTAGCTGATTCTTCGATTGCTTCTTCAACTTGCGGTAAATACAACCTTTTTAATGTTTTTAACTAATCGAGTACCTGATGAATAAAGTTACACACCGTTAGAGATACTATTACTAGAGAGGCATAATTGGTTAAATATTGAAGCAGAACAGAAGATTTAAAATAAAAAACAAAACACAATTAAAGTAAGAAAAACCATCAACTATTGACTTATAGAAGTTTTTATTTATAGTAGTTTTAAATGAACTAATCCCAGTTTTCTACCAATACATTTGCCAATATTAACATAAATAAATGTTACTAAACATTCATAACAAAATTTAATAAATGTTTCTATATTACACTGTGCCTTAATATTGTTGTTAAGGCATTTTACCTTTACATGCTCAGGTTACAATGAGGTTAAAAAGTCCCATGAGGGCCTCAAAAAGATTTTTCAAGCCTCTTAATGTATTGAGATAGGGTATGCCCCCTCTAGTAATATATCTCTATGAGTTATTGGGTAAAATTTATTTATAATATATTTTTACCAGCATTTTTAAATCAATATAAGTTATGTGTTTGGGCGGGTAAGAGACAAAAAAGAAAATTTAAATCTTATATTTAATCAATATTTCGCTCTTCATCACACTGTTTAAATATTATCACATTTTATATTGTTTAAATATAAGATCTAAATTATCATTTTTGTCTCTTAAGCGCCCAAACGTATAACTTATAATGGAGACCAATACAAATGATAATGTTTAAATTAATCTTTGACTAGAAGTTTACTCAGACTTATCTTGTTGAATTTTAGCTTTAGTTTTCTCGGCATAGCACTTGTTGATGATCCAACCAAAATAGAAATTATAGCAAACTGCAATTACTCTTAGTATTCCAAGAGAACAAACCTAAAAAATACATGTTACTATTAGATAATATTCAAACAACTGTTAGGTAAAAAAGAAGAAAAAAAATTGGATTTTCTACACAACTCCCTAATGGATCCATCCATAGGATCTCTAAAGACTAAAACATTGATACTCAAAAAATTATGCCAACTCATCATAATGAAGTTCAGAGTAATAAATTCATTAATAAAATTATTTTTTTTAATGAATGAAGTTCATTCATTAATAAAAAAAAAAGAGAAAATCCAGAATTAGATTGTTTTCATTCTCTTATTCCTCTATAGGAACTTATTTAAATGCAGTACCTTAATAAATTTTTATCACTATATTTAAAATTTTATCATTAAATGATGACATAAATATACTAGACGTTGTAGCGAGCCATTTGGTTAACACTTCTAGTAAAGTGTATATTACTGTGTAGGTAGGTATTTGAGTATATCTAGTGAGAGAGGTGGGGAGTAATACTCTTGCGTCTCCTGCAACCAATAAGCGAGAGGGGCTCGTCTCTATAGAATGGATATTTCTTATCATTATACTATTTATGACCGTCAATCTAATATCAAATTATTTTTTTAAATGCTTAATCTCTTGCACCTACTTTATTAAAAATATTTTGATTTATTCTTTAAGAAATCAGGCTGTGTCTTCATTTATTGATTCAAAGTAAAATAATAGAGATATAACGATAGATGTCATCAGACATAGAACTATAATATAATATGAAGTACTGTTTAACTTAAAATAAAATACAATAAAACAGAGAAAGAAGAAAACAATTGACTTGAGTTCTATACAATTTAATTACTTTAAATTTATTAACTCTGTACAAAAAGATACAAAAAATACATTAACACACAAAAATTGAAGAATTAGACCAACAGGTGATTAATTTATTAATATGAATCTTAAAAATTAATATCAATTTATTAATATGAATCTTAAAATTTAATATCAATTTATTAATCAATTACGGTCTTAATTAAAATAAATAATGCTTTACGATGTATAATAAGGGAAGAACTGTAAAATGTGAAGGGGTAGAATAGAAAGACCTTGTGGTTGACGAGGTGGGGGAAGTGGAATCGTATATCCCCATCTCACTGCGAGCTGAAACAACTAATATAAGTGTTAACCAAATGGCTCGCTACAACGTCTAGTCATAAATATCACTTGGAGTTATATTATGGCACATGTTTATAATCAAGTGACAGCTTCAGAAAATAATGCGAGGATGCGTATGAGGATAGTCCAAGATGCAAAACCATCAGGCCAACCTCATTGGTCCCTCAACACTATTTTCCACACTGCCAACTGATTTAAATCGTGTGTCATACTATTGTTACCTGTAATATAAGATCAGAGATGGATTGCATAGGAGACATTCCACTACATAGGTTCTCTAATATATAGCCATCCAGACCTATGTTACTTGAAAACTTACCACTCTGTAACAAAATACAAGTTAATTTATTACAACTAGTTCTTAATTTACAATATAACAAATCAAGAATTAAGAATAATCAATGACCAAATAGTCTAAACAAGTTAGTAAACTCTACGTCCTTCTAAACATCCATTATTGTTGTAATTTTAGGGACACGAACAGAAATTATTTTAAAAAATTATTTATTTTTTTATTTTTTAAAAAAATAAAAATAATAAATAAATAAAAAATAAACGAATTTGTTTTGTTTATATTTCATAAGCACAACAAAATAATTATATAAATGAGGAAGAAATAAAAAATGGAGGAGGGGATAGGTGTAGGGCAGAGACTATAGATACTTAAATAGTAAGACTGTCGACTCAATGGTGGGAAAATTTGGATTCCGATCGACACTAGCGCGGCGGCGGACCTACCTTTGAATTGAGTGGACGTGTCTTAATTTCCCGCTTTATGCCCACAGTCAGTTTGAAATTTAATTTTTATACTTTGTATAGTTATATTTCTAACTAACCCTATCACTTAATCTTACACAGAACACTTGTGATTATTTTTAAGTTTTTCATTTAAGTAATTTATTAATTTAATTGATTCAATCAGGTAATAATGAAATAGTGGCTAAAGTTTTACACGTGCTAAAAGATAGATTTTGGCATTTAATGCAGCCTGTATTTTAATTACATCTGCGAGATGCGCACAAGTGAATAAATGTAATTACCTGATAAAATCGACAAAATCAATAAATTAATTAAATAAAATATACTTATCTGCCATCATTAGCGTTCTCTGGAAGTTTTAAAAAGGTTTCTATTTACTTTTAGTTTCTGAATTTTGGAAATACAGAACATGCAACGGTGAACCGTTTTTGTGAAAAATACATAAAGAAAACAATCAATTTTATAATAATAATAAATGTAGCTGTCATAACCAAGAATTGTCATGGTATTCATAAATTTAAATATAAAAATATAATCAGTCATCTTTGGAAAGCTATTGGGGTTAGTTCATAAGTTGTCCGCACCGGTCCGCCGCAGCGCTATTTTTAGTAGCTTGCGATAATCGAATCCAAACTTTTCCCCATTTAAGTTAACCCCCCCCTGGTGTAGGGACAGGAACAGAAATATATTTTAATTCTTTTTTATTTTGACATTAAAATTTAAAATTGTCATTTTATAAAATAATAAATCATTATATGTCACGAAAGTTAACCTAAAGCAGGGGGGGGGGTTAACTTAAATGAGGAAAAGTTTGGATTCGATTATCGCAAGCTACTAAAAATAGCGCTGTGGCGGACCGGTGCGGACAACTTATGAACTAACCCCAATAGCTTTCCAAAGATGACTGATTATATTTTTATATTTAAATTTATGAATACCATGACAATTCTTGGTTATGACAGCTACATTTATTATTATTATAAAATTGATTGTTTTCTGTATGTATTTTTCACAAAAACGGTTCGCCGTTGCATGTTCTGTATTTCCAAAATTCAGAAACTAAAAGTAAATAGAAACCTTTTTAAAACTTCCAGAGAACGCTAATGATGGCAGATAAGTATATTTCATTTAATTAATTAATTGATTTAGTCGATTTCATCAGGTAATTACATTTAATCACATGTGCGCATCTTGCCGATGTAATTAAAATACAGTCTACATTAAATGCCAAAATCTATCTTTTGTACGTGTAAAACTTTAGCCACTATTTCATTATTACCTGATTGAATCAATTAAATTAATAAATTACTTAAATGAAAAACTTAAAAATAATCACAAGTGTTCTGTGTAAGATTAAAGTGGTAGGGTTAGTTAGAAGTATAACTATACAAAGTATAAAATTAAATTTCAAACTGACTGTGGGCATAAAGCGGGAAATCAAGACACGCCACTCAATTGAAAGGTAGGTCCGCCGCAGCGCTAGCGTCGTCCGGAATCCAAATTTTCCCACCATTGAGTCGACAGTCTTACTGTTTAAGTATCTATAGTCTCTGACCTAAAGTAATTTTACTGTTGTTTTCATTATAAAACAATGCTATTGGTCACTTTTGGCTCATAACAAACCAATAATGCAATCTGATTGGTTGCTATTGTTTTGTTACGAGCCAATATTTGATTAGTGACGTCACACTTCTGTGACGTATAGTGATATTTATTGATGATATTGGCTAATGCAAATAGCAAAATCAGGATTAGTTATGGGTTCTAGTCACAAAGTAAAATCATCGAACTTCATAACTTGGCTAGATCCCAGATTTCACATCTTTTTGGGTTAGTTTTAAATGACACCCAGGTGCTTTTGAAAGGAATCATTTATTTGAAATCTTGATGTAATAGTTTCAAAATCAAATTATTAAAATTGTATTTTTGTAGCAAATAATAAATTATAAACAACATCTGCCACAATATATACAAAACTACGAATACCATATAAATAGCATTTAATTTTGTATGAAAGATAATTATAAAACCAGTTAGGGTTTTGAATAAAGATCTCAATAATTTTAACTTTTATAACATCTACTAATTTACTTACATGGCCGCTACATGGTGTCATGTAGCAAACCATGTGGCCGCAAATTGCCCAATTGGCCGCTTCATGACATGTGGCGCTTCGCGGCCGCATGGTAGTTGTCCTATATCAGTTTGTCATATTACTAGTTTATATAAGTGGCATACTGCCATGACATAAGCAAATTTTTAAATGTATTAGTCAAATAACGTGATTTGTTTACATTATGTTATTTATGTCAATCAATAAAACCGGAACTAAAAGGATAATAAAAGGAAACTTCGTACTTTTGTTAGCAATATATACTAGCACATATGTAAACAATTTTTAGGCTTATGATGTCTGACTGAGCTCAAATAGTCTCATTTAATTCAGCATGTCAAAAACTATAAATAATGTGACCTATTAAAAGGTAGAGCAATATTTTTTTAAGAATTGATCAGCTCTAGAAGAGTTTTTACATTTAAAATAAGAAGTTCATAAAAAATACAATAATGACTAATTACCAAAGAATCATCAAGTATTTTGCAAGCAACTTGCTGAGGTTGGAACAAACCAGAAGCTTCTGAAATGAGTCTAGTCTCTTGAGGTTTAGTTTTCTCTTCTTCTTGATAACCTGGTGTGTCGGTATCAGGGGGATAGCTTACGCAAACTTTAACATTATGCACTTGAGTCTGTAATCAAAATAAACAAGATTGAATAAAATTGGTTTCTACACAAGTTTTTAAAACCAGAAGGTGGTGTAATCATGAAACTTATTTTTTGATTTGAATAATGTCATGTGGTGGATTTCATCTCTGCCGAGATGAAATCCAGCAGGTCCATGATCCCAGAAGTGTTAACTCTGTGACATAATTTGTGAAAGCTCCTTCCTTGCAAAATTGGCAGGGCCTTAAGGACTTCACTATTTTTACCCACATCTTTAATGAAGTGGATCTAAGATGACAACAATAATGAAAACTTCTCACTTACTACGCGACAAGTCCCACCTTTTAGTGGTACTTGCCTTCTTTCCTACTCCTTTTTTTATCAACTACTGACCCATCCATCTAACTCCAACCAAATGGTGGATTTTCAGTCAAATTAAAAGATAAGCTAAAGAATTCATGGTCCTAGACTTTTGAAAATGGACTCTACCCTTAGCAGAGGCTTACCTGATTTCAAATATACCATAAATGATGGTAATTTTGTTACTGCATTAGGTTAAATTATATGTTAATTAGAGCCAAAATATTGATTTATTTTTGGAGACTTTATTAAAATTTATTACGTATGTCTAACAATAACTTAATGAAAAATTACCAAAATATAATGATAATAGATGAAATTTCTCAGAATATAATGTGGTCTCCAAAACAGCCAATTTTATGGTTTGCTCTAATTTAACTTCTCAATACAGTACCTGATGCGGTATCAAAATTACATACAACATTATTACCATAATTGTTACCAAAAATGTAAAACTAATATATAAAAAATAATAAAATACCTCCATATTCAGAGCTTCAGCAAAACCTCTAAGTGCAAATTTACTAGCTGAATAAGCTGATAAACCATAAATACCACAGTAAGCAGCTTGTGAAGCTACAAATACAATATATCCTTCCTTCCTAGATTTCATTCCTTCTATAACAGCTTTAGTAGGCAATATACTTCCTAACGTGTTTAAATCGAGTTGGCTCTACAATCAAAAAGAAATAAAACATTAAGTAAATGCTCCTAATATCTAACTTTAAAGAATGTAACATACATAGTTTATACATGTATAATTATACATTAATTTATAGATTATAAAGAAAAAGAAATTATCTATAGTTATAATAATCAAATAATTTATATTTAGATATTACCAAAGTAAGTACTAATACTTAGAGAGATGATACAACAGCTCTTATCATTCCCTGGGTAGCTTGGTATCATAACTGTAAATTGGCGACTCAATTTTTTGATTTTTCTTAATAATAATTTTACGTAAATATTACATTATTTTTCAACTATTTTGTTTTAAATTAAGTGAAATGAATTTAAAATAAGTTGTAATTATTATACATCGCATATAGTCTTAAATTATCTGTGTTGTATAAATTGATTTAATGTGATGTCAGACGTCACTAAAAAATGCCTACTATTTGTTGGGGGCATTATAAATATGTGCTCTGACTGGGGTTGTAAAGGAATGAGGAGTCTCTAGACTCCCTCTAGGGAGACTTGAGTAAGAGTAAGTAAATTTATGGCACCTAATGGAAACTGTCACACTTCCAGACCCCTTATCAATACGGTATTTTATCTAAGTCATCCCTCTAAGTATAAGTCTCTTTGGATATTATTAAACATCCATAAAGTAAACCTACAATTCCTATATATTCATAGTAAGAACAATGGAAACAATTTTAAATTGTTCTACATTTTGTTTTGTAAAGAGTAGAGTAATTGGGTTTATCTATTTTTTCTTTACCAAAATTGTTATGATTTATATTTTTTAAATTTTAGAAAAAAGTCATTAAAGATAGGGATAGTGGGGGTGAAAGTGGTCATAAAACAGTGCTTAGATATTGATAGACTTTAAAAGGCGCTATGGTATATGTAGTAGTGTTTGATGCCCAGAACCATATTTGAGTAATAAAACAACAGGATTGCCAACACCTTTTTGCAGATAAAAAGTTTCCTCATTCTAAACCTGGGAACACTGTACAGTCATTCATTAGTTTAAAATAAAAATAAATATATTCAAAATAAACTTTTCTTTTAAAAAAGAGAAATTAATCTCTAAAACTTTGATAAATCATTGGCAATGCTCAACTTCATCAGTAAAAGGTAACGCCTCCCCTTAACAAGGGCAATTACTTTTGACATAGTTGGTAGCAGTTCATTCCCTCCTTGAATTATTGGCGGGAACCAATTAGAACCAAGAGATCTCCCACAATCTAAACATCGACAACTATTAGACACACCATATACAATGAAAAGTCTATGTGTCATAAAAGAATAATTCTTACTGAAAGATCATTTTTTAATTTATATTTTGTTTCTTCGATATATATTTTACTATACACTTTTTAGACTACATTCCATACATTAAGAAAATAATTAGCGCAAATAATCTATTGCTATTAAAAGGAAAATTCAAATTTAAAAATTTGCAAATATGTTTGTAATGTTATTTAGGCTTTGCTTGTGAGTGTAGACAAACGAAATTCTTCGTATCAGTCAGAAGACGGAGTTTGCTGATATGACAGAAAAAATGTGGGTTACTTAACTCAGGTCTACCAACAATTTTGTCAGTTTTAACATTTTTTGGTTCTTTTCTTGCCGACTTGAATAAAATATATTTATTTTAAGGTTACAATACATTGTTGTTTGTTACTTACTATATAATTACATTATATATAATTAAGTATACTGCATATCTATAATTCTATAGTTCCTTCATTTTGATATTTGATAATAAAAAAATCTACACTAGCGAGTGAAGTTGTAGTAGCAGTTTTACTTCTTAGTTGTATAATGTGCTATGTTTATCTCCAAATTTTAAAATTATATGAATGCATAAAAAAATGTGTATACAAAGACAAAAAGTATTACTTTTATCTGCGGAGGAGTTAGTTGTTCTAATGTACCACAGATGGCACTGCCAGCACAGTTAATAAGCATGTAAATGGAGGTACCAGTTTTGGTTTCTGACGTTTCAAATTTACTCTTGATTTCATCATAGTCTCTGCTTATATCCACTGTGAACAAGGAAAACAATAATTAAGTTCTGTAAGAAGCTTAACATGAAATTTTACCAGGTTACAGTTTATTTAATATCTTACAGGTCGGGGTATACTAAATGGAGTTAGTAAAACATATTATTAATTTACAAGTTAGAGGAAGTAAGCTCACAAATCAAATTCATTAATTGTTCAGTTTTTTAAATATTTTTGTAAAAGAACACCTGGAAAGAGTAAAAAGGAGTGGCTAAAGTTTGATAAAAGAGATATCAATGTCAAACATTTACACTTACAAGAGATGGTTTGTATGATTTGATTAGAAGACACAGTAGCCTTCATGATTTCTTCAAAGGCACTATCTAGTTTTTGTTGATTCCTAGCTACTATAGTAACATGTGCTCCCCTCCGAGCACATTCTACAGCTAGACTTTTACCTATTCCACTAGAACCACCTGTAATCTGAAACATATATACTAGGTTATTAAAGAATTAAACAATCTCAGAGCAGTAGATTTGATACTAAACATTAGCTCTACAATATACAACACAAAACACACAATGGTAAATGTAGTCATTCTTTTAGCCTCATTACAAACAAATAGTGAAATATATTTATGGAGTTTTAATGATTTCATAAGCCAAAACAATATCAATAAAAAATGCAATTTATTACAAGAATGTTGTGCTAAAGGCAATGGAAAGATACAAACCTCAAGAAGAAAATCTACAGGTCTGGAGTGAATAAGAACCCTCAAAGAATGAATCGCCCTTGCGTATAGCACTATTGTTAGCCATTAACAAGGATAGAAACTCTTACATAAACACACACCAATATTTAGGGCATATACTTTTGGTGTCAGGAAGCCAAACGTAATCGATCGCTCTATAGTTCGGCAGTAATGTCATTGCAGGATTAGATAGAGAATTTTCAATGTTAGTCACCCATACCGATTCCTGCTATGACCTCCAACTGCATTTGGTTTATTTACGTTAAATTGAATTACCTAATAACTGTCTATTATCTTGGAGGTAATAAAGCAAGCGAACAGCAAGCGACACAAAATAATCTTCATCAATGACAGGCAATATGACATTTACATAACCTCATTTTTGTGCACTAAGCTAATTTCAAGAATTGAAGAGATAACCCAATTCGTGTTTTTGACAGTTCTATCAAAAATAGAGGGGAGAGCCAAGATGGCAGCCGTGATGTTACACGTGAAACCAATATTGTAAAGAAACTAACTAACATCGTTCCCTTCTAAATCATTCTTGTGTTTTAGCAGTTGTTCTTTGTTGCTTATTTATAATAGATTTGTTGTATTTGTTATTTAGTTTGTAAGTTTTCAGTTCCTTAGTATAGTTATTTACTTTATCAAAGACTATTTAAAATGTTGTTTATTCCTTTAGAATGACAATGGAAAAGAAAAGTAGAGGTGGCCAGGTGTGTGGCATCACTACACACCCTGGCTAATCAAACTTGATGCTAATATAACATCAAAAAATTAAAAGAATATTTCACTAAAAAAAATGATTGTTACAGATATTACTTCTTTAAAAAATGTTACACGTGTGACATGACAAATGCGTGAATTTTGACTACCACCCCCACTATAAAAATTGGAGTATCCTTTCTAGTTTTCAATCCTTGAGCTTATTTAGCCAGGGGTGTCGGACTTAAATAAAGAGGATAGTCAAAACCTACGACTGACACTAGCGCTGAGTGGCCATAATAATTTTAATCTTGAAAATGAAGAAATAATTATTTTATACATGCCGAACAAGGTCAACTGACCTGCTCCAGAGGAGAAACGCCAAACTAAAAAAACCAGGCCAGTCTAAAACAGCTTATTCCAGGTGAGTTGGATCACAGTGTCGCCCCCGCCTCCACCTTTACAGTATGAATTTCTAAATCACTTTAGTGATTTAGAAATTCAATCACTAATCACCAAATTTTTTACAAATTCTAACCATATTGAGTCGGCATATAATTTTAAAATTTAGTTTGATTGACCTCGCATAAGTTTTTGAGGGATCCAATTTATTTCCCCACCATTATACTTGTCATAAAGCAAGAAGCCACAAATTTAAGACATTCTGTATAAAATCGCGAATTCAAATTCAACCAATAATAAAAAGTTAACTTACCATAACATATTTATTCTTCATATCAACAGGGGTTGTTTTCAGGAGCTTCAACATTCCAAGGAATAAAATAAAACTTATTACAGTGACTAGTAATAACAGAAACATTTTTATAAGGACCCAAGTCTTTACGCGTACTGTACAAAGTTCGGAAAATTTTGAAAATATTTTAAAATTCTCAAATGTTTTTATCTTTTTCTTGGAATAACTTCAAATTTTCCCGGTTTATCTTGGCTAGGGTCGCCTACGATGGGTCTAATCCTCGCAACAATTACAACGCGTGCAAATACTATAACGCAACAGGTTAATGCCGCGACAGCACGTTTTATCTGATCCATTACGCAAATAATTTCATTTCAGTTTAGTTGATTTAAAAAAAATGAGCTTATGAAGTTGGGGTCATACAGTAAAGGGAGATGGGTTCCTTTGGGGAGGGGGTTACTCCCTGAATAAGAATTGTAGATGTTTATAGGCTTTATACACAGACACACACACACACACAGATATATATATATATATATATAACAATTAAAATAACTTACAGATGGTTAAAAATATAGAAGGAAAGGATGTACTCGAGCTTTCGCCGTGCGGCTTCGTCAGGAGTGTAGCACGTACTGGAGGTTGAAAAGGGTTGATGTGCGTTCCAAAAGTAGTGAGACTGCTGCGCGGTGTGGTGGTAAAACTATACACTACCGAACGCTTTCGTTACTATCAAACGATACAGACGCGTGCTACACGTCTTGTACACGAAATTCTTATAGAGCTTTCTTGGGATCACTCATCCATCGACTCCTCATCATTCTAGCGCTGAAAAGCGGACGGAAAGACTTGATTACCCTCAACAGCTCGTTGTTTGGTTGAATAAAAATAAATAAATAAAAATGTCAGAAATAAAAATATCTGACGTTTCACGCTGTCACCACTAGACTGTACTACTTGAGCCTCCTGCATCCCATCAACTATTTTTTTAAAAATCTTTGAGTGAGCCATCTATGTTAATATTGTTTATCTATGATCCTAAGTGACGGAAACGGTATTCTTATTTAAAAACAAAAGTCATGAATATATTTTTGTTTATAACGCTTGTTAGTTTTAATATTATAGCATACTATTAATAATAAAGTATTAATAAAATCTTAATTAGTAAAATCAAATTTGTGAGAAAGCCTCTCAGGCCCGCGAAGCGGGCCTGTGTGGAGAGGCTGTGAAAATTCGCTAGGTACATGGCAAAGTGCCATGTAACAAGAACAATAATGAAACAACACACCATACAAAACAACAACAATGTGGCCGCGAAGCGGCCACAGGGAGACCCCCGGGCCGCGAAGCGGCCCGGTGGGTCGACGCCGCGGAGCGGACGAGGCGCGAAGCGCCAAGGTCGCGTAGCGGCTACGGGCCGAAGGCCCGTATTTTATAACCATAATGTTTGTGGGTAATTGCCTCTAAATAAATAAATTTGGACTCGCTTAGCTCATCCTCAGATTATCTATGCAATTTCCACTACTTTTTTGTCATAAGTTTCACTTGTGTCAAATTTCAACTTGATCGGTCAAACATTTTTTTAAATGACTCGGCAAAATAGCTTATTGTAGCTTATTAGCATAAGACCTGAAGTCTATTGTTTATGCCAGCGTCAATTCTCTAGCAAAACACAACGGGAGTTATGCGTGACAGACAAAGACACTCACTCACAGAAATAACGTGCCTACATAGCATTACCTATAGTCATAAGCCTTGTAATAGGAGCCATTTTTGAGTAATTATTTGAGTGGTATGTAATAAAAATATAGATATATTTCAAAAATTAATATATGTATGTATGAATTAATTAAAAGAATTCTAGAATTTTGCTTCTCTAGCTGGATTTGTTAAGTTTGGTATCTGCATTATCCATCCGTCTTTAAGGTATTAGAAAGGAATTTTTTTTTAATTTACCCTCTCTCCTCAACTATATGTAAACCTTATGTAAATATACAACATCCTACATGTACTACCCTTAAATTTTTTTGAGATATCCTTCTTATAATACTCTTAAGATAAGCAAGCATTTTTTTAAAAAATTGATACATGCATAGTCATTGAAAAAAACTTGAGAAACAATTTTACCAACGTTATCTATCAAACTATTAGTTTTGATTGGTTCATTATCTTCCCTCCAAAACCCCCTCTTCTGCTTCCTTTGTATTTCTAGAAACACCCTTGTTAAAAAATCTTTTATTGGTATTAAAATTATCAGTGAGGTAGTTCGATTTCTTCTCTCCTTAATTCAAAGTTTATCGTTTCATCAAATATGGTTTGCTCAATTTATTGTTAATTTTATACGTGTTTCGAGAAAATATTATTCTAACTTAAGTTAATAATCTTAATTAAAATATTTACTAATTGAAAGTGAATGATATTTTTGCATATTTTAAAGTAACTTTGATGAATTATTTTTATTCAATCGGTAAACTTATTTATAAAAAATTAAATTAATTTTATATTAAAATCAATATTCAAGTTAAAGAAAGTTTTTTTTATTTTTTAAATAATATTTTTAGTATTTTGTTAGTTTTATAAATTTGTTTTAATCAAAAAATACTGAGCAGTATGGAGGAATACGATAGTAATGATTACTTGCAAAGTGGGGACCCGAATTTAACTAAAGTTTATCGCAGGTGATTATATTTTTTCTAATTTGACTTGTATAGTAAATGGAGATAGGATAAAAGATAGGTAATATTTAATATTTGATTGTTGAAGCGTAACTAGAGAAGTCAATATTTTAACTACATGTTTAATGTACTTTTTATAAATAATTAAACATGTAGGTAAGATATTGACTTCTCTGGTTACGCCTCAACAATCATATCTTAACCTGTCAATGATATATATATATATATTATATAATATATATAATATATATATATATATATATTATATATTATTTGTGTGGTATTATTGCTTTATAACCTGAGCAATAGCGTAACTACTTATTAGCAGTTCTTCGAATTTTTAATGAAATTGCTCATATTAATCTCATAAAATATACACTACACGAAACAGCATTATTTGCACTCATTTAAAGCTCAGTTGACGCTAAGTTTTAGAGCAATTTCTTTGAAACTTTTAAAAAATGAAATAAGTTGTGTCGTTACTGCTCATAGGTTATAAACCATATAACACGCATTTTAAAGAAAATTCGCCTGGCCTCCACAACACCAAGCTAGAATTGTTTTGTAGTTATTTTTATTAACAGCGTATTTTAATTTTTTCGACAATTTAATTTTTTTTTTATTTCAACTTACTGGTCACTTGAAAACGTCTTATCGCCTCCGGTTTCATTCGATTCAGCGGACCAAAAACACGTAAAGCGACACTTGCTCGAAATTTTATATTTACTAATCTTATTTCAATTATTAGTTGTTCGGTAATTTAAAATGTTTTTTTACTTTTTGGTTACTAAAAATGGTCGTATCATTCAATTCAGCGCCCTAATGAAGGACCTTTTTCTTGGGAAAAATGTTAACCCTTAATTTACCGATTTTTTAAAAACTTAGCGTGTAAAATTTTGAATATTTTTTGCTCTTAAGTAGTTATATATAAAACCAAAAAGTTAGCCAAGTGCCATCTTATTATCATCAATAATTCAATAGGGATAACATTATCACCATTTCTATCTTATTATCATCAGCCATTATCATACGCCGATAATGTTTTACCAACTATTTGTTCGGCACACACAAGTGGGGACTGGCTATTAAAGGCGAAAGCGACTGGCTATTAAAGGCGAAAGCGACTGGCTATTATAGGCGAATTATTGTTCCCCCTTGGGCCAACAATAATTTTATTAAAACAAAAGAACTAATGATAACTTTAAGAATATTAATTAACAAATAAAATATTTATTTGCATTTAATTTACTTATGTTTTTTTTATAATTATGTACTATATTTATTACAACAATATCTAAGGGACCTAATACTCTAAGCTATGACCTAAAAAGCTCCTAGAGACAAATACATTTTAAGTATTGAAAATATTCTCTACCTCAATATATTTTCAGTAAGGCCCCTATTTAATATACCTGGTCTTTTTAGGGCTTCATATTACGGTAGACTAGGGATAAAATAAGCCCTTTTAAATTCTTGTTTAGGGCCCTAACGAAGTAAAAAAGTTCCATAAATATTAATTTTCTTTTGAGTAATTTAAACTATACCCCAACTCTACCTTAACGACTATAACTCTCCAACACTAACTACTAAAACTCTATAACAACTCTAACTATTCTGCAACACTAACTACTATAACTCAATAAGAACTCTAACTATTCTCCAACACTAACTACTATAACTCTATAACAACTCTAACTATTCTCCAACTCTAACTACTAAAACTCTATAACAACTCTAACTATTCTCCAACTATTCTTGACTCATAAGGCCCATTTCATTATACCTAGACCTATAATTGCCTCATACGGTAGACTAAAGCCTATAAAGGCCCAATATAATAATAATAATAATGCACGTTTAGAGCCTTGCGGCTCATCAGGGATAACCCCTGCGGAAACCACCTCGGGTGCTAGTAGCAACCGTTACGCTCAAAGTGTGGTCTAAAGTTGGCGATAATTTATCTAAACAATAATCTTTTATAAACTGAGAGCGTAACCTGGGATGCGAACCCCAGACCTCCGTGGGTGTAAAGACTAACGCCTTAACGACCTCGGCCACAGAGGCGGCTATAAAGGCCCAATGCATAGACAATTTGGTGAATACAATAAAGACAGCTAAATATTTTTTTTTGTATTTAACTTGGTGTTACATATTTTCTATCTTTTATAATACACAATAATTAAAATGTTAACTACTCTTCCCTTCATCTTAAAAATCATAATATCAAGAAACAATAATTATGTAATTTAATTAAATAATACATTAAAATTAATAAACTCAAGATTAATATTTTTATTATTTTTAGGTTGAAGTTTTATTCCGTCCCATCATGTGTCCGAAAAATAAACAGCAAAACTCAAGATGAATTTTATTTCATTTAAATGAAATAATTTAATTTGAATAAATATTAAAAAAATAAGCTTGCTATATAATCATTAGTACTACTCTAAATAAAAGTAGACCCCTCTACTTGATTCATAATGCGGGACCCTCTCCCCATATTGAGCCCCCTTGAGATGTAGGTGAGCCCTTTAAGCCGAAAACCTCCTTGGGCCTTATAGACTGCGTCCGCTTCTGGACACACGACACACATTATAGATTTTTATTCAAAAACCTCAAGGTACAAGTATTTTTAAGATACATACATCTTGCCAAAAACAGCTTGGTAAAAAATTATCGGAATACGGCAATATTGGTATATTTTTTTAGAATATAAAGAGAGTTATGCAATATCTATAACTCTTAATATTATCGTACGCTATATTATCAACTGTATTGGTCTCCATAATAAGTATAAGTTAAGTGTTTGGGCGCTTAATTTTAAATTTAGATAGTTAAAATTAAATTTATCTATTAATTTTAATATCTTGAAAATGCTCTGTGTGACGAAGAGCGAAATATTGTTTAAATAAATTTTAATTTTGTCTCTTAAGCACCCAAACACATAACTTATATTATCGTACGCAATTATTTTACTTCGTGATAAAAAAAAGAAAAAGGAAATAAAGTAAAAGGATGGACCCGTAGGTTTTATTATCTCTGGGATGAACTAAATATTTTCTTTTTATTGTAAGAACTTGAATGTTTTAACTTGCTGGACTTTGACTTCAGAAAATTAAAAACCACAGACGCTTTGCCTTTTAGACAGTCGATCTACAACACCTACCTAATCTTTTAAGTATCTCATACTCATACCTTATCTTTGAAATAAAACTAAAACTATGGACTATCTTTCTAAATAAACTATGAAGCTGATCTTGCAAAATACCGAATAAACATACAATTTTTCATTGAACGAACGTAAGTGAGTTCTTACATTTCAGAAGATTGGGACGGCGCGTATGTTTGTTTGTATGTTTGTATGTTTGTGTGTTTGTGTGTTTGTTTGTACGTGTCGCGATAACTGCCGTAAAAATTGACCGATTTTAATAAAATTTTGTATACAGGTTAAACTAATTATGTGTCAGAGCTGTAGTTTTTGGTAATATTCCGAAAAATATTTTCAAAATGGCAGCCAATATGGCGGACGGGATAAAAAAAAATTTTGAACGAAAAAATCGTGTTGTATATCGTTTTAAAGCTCTTAAAGAGTAGAAAAAGAAAATATATGTTTCATGGTCAAAATTTAAAAATTTTTTGAAAAATTTAAAAATGGCGGCTAAAATAATGAACCCAAAAAAATTTAAAATTGAAGGAAATAACTCAAGTAATATATCGTTGTAAAGCTCTTGATTAGTAGAACAAAAAATGTTATATACTAAATTCCGAAAATTCAACATGGCGGCCATAATTTAATATAATAATTAGTTTTTACTAATTTTATAAGAATTTACAAGATAAAGATCTATTGTAATATACTTTAGATACTTTTATACAAGTAAAATTAACTATATGTCAGAGCTGTATAGTTTTTGGAATATTCCCGAAAAATATATTCAAATGGCGGCCAATATGGCGGACCGGATAAAAACTTTTTGAGCAAAAAAATCGTGTTGTATATCGTTTAAAAGCTCTTAAAGAGTAGAAAAAAAATATATTTTTCATGGTCAACATTTCAAATTTTTTATTAATTTAAAAATGGCGGCTAAAATAATAAACTCAAAAAAATAAAATTTAAAGCGAGCCTTCTTTTACCATTTATTATTATAAATATACGCGAGCCTTTTTTAATATGCATTAATATTAAATAAAAGCAATCTAGCGAGCGAAGCGAGCCTATTTTTAACGTTGTATTATAACAATATATAAGCAACCTAGCGAGCGAAGCGAGCCTTTTTACTATGCATTAATATATAAGCAATCTAGCGAGCGAAGCGAGCCTTTTATAATATATATTTTATTATAAATATAAGCAAACTAGCGAGCGAAGCGAGCCTATTTTTAAAGTAGTATTATTATAAATATAAGCAATCTAGCGAGCGAAGCGAGCCTATTTTTAACGTTGTATTATTACAAATAGCAATCTAGCGAGCGAAGCGAGCCTTTTTTACAATATATTTTATTATAAATATAAGCAATCTAGCGAGCGAAGCGAGCCTATTTTTAACGTTGTATTATTAAAATATAAGCAATCTAGCGAGCGAAGCGAGCCTTTTTTACTATGCATAATTTAATATAAGCAATCTGCGAGCGAAGCGAGCCTCTTTACTCGTATTATTATAAATATACGCAATCTAGCGAGCGAAGCGAGCCTATTTTTAACGTTGTATTATTATAAATATAACGCAATCAAGCGAGCGAAGCGAGCCTTTTTTAATATGCATTAATATAAATCTACGCAATCTAGCGAGCGAAGCGAGCCTTTTTTACTATGCATTAATATTTAATATAAGCAATCTAGCGAGCGAAGCGAGCCTTCTTACTACGTATTATTATAATATACGCAATCTAGCGAGCGAAGCGAGCCTATTTTTAACGTTGTATTATATAAATATACGCAATCAGCGAGCGAAGCGAGCCTTTTTTAATATGCATTAATATAAATCTACCGCAATCAGCGAGCGAAGCGAGCTTTTTTACAATATATTTTTATTATAAATATAAGTAATCTAGCGAGCGAAGCGAGCCTTCTTTTACATGCATGAATATAAATCTACGCATCTAGCGAGCGAAGCGAGCCTTTTTTACCATTTATTATATAAAATACGCAATCAAGCGAGCGAAGCGAGTTTTTTTACTATGCATTAATATAAATCTACGCAATCTAGCGAGCGAAGCGAGCCTTTCTAACAATATATTTTATATAAATATAAGCAATCTAGCGAGCGAAGCGAGCCTATTTTTAACGTTGTATTATTTACAAATATAAGCAATCTAGCGAGCGAAGCGAGCCTTTTTTACAATATATTTTATTATAAAATAAGCAATCTAGCGAGCGAAGCGAGCCTTTTTTTTAACTTTGTATTATATTAAAATTTAAGCAATCTAGCGAGCGTAGCGAGCCTTTTTTACTATGTAAATGTTAAAGATAAGCTAAACCTAAACTAGCAAGCGATGCGAGCCTGTTTGAGTTTATACTTTAAAATAGTAAGCATCCGAATGTTTTGATAAACTCATTTCGATTGTTTTAAATTAATATTTTTTTTATGTATTCTTTGCCGTGAGTTCTTGATGCAACGCATTACTAGTTTAAATATAAAAATATACTCACGCATCGGAATTAGAAATGTCTCTAATCATTGACCAAAACCTGAAGATAAAATGTATTGCTAAGCAAAAAAACTTTTAATGCATTTAGAACTCACAACTTTGCAAGCTTAGGGACTTCCGCCCCAGAATTTATGTTTGAGTTTGCAAAGAAGCATCGGTCGATAATTCAATTATTATTGACCGATAATTTGCGTACTAAAAAAGTACGCGGATGTCCGACTCGACAGTGATGTAGCATTTTATTGTTGAAGCGGTTGCATCTCTTTAACATGTGCATTTGTTGTTTACAGAATATGCGATACAAATGAGGATAGTATGAAATTAGTAAGGCTGAGTCAGGATACAAATATGCCCATAATCCAAGAGAATGGGCAAAGACATTATGGACCACCCCCAGACTGGCAGGGACCACCGCCCACTAAGGGAAGCGAGGTAAATATTCTTTTGTTATTTTGAAATTGATAAGGTTTTTTGACCAGATTTCAAACAATTCTGGCTTGGTAGTCCGCATGTTGAAGGAATTTCCTTTGGGATGCGGACTAATGAACCAAAATTATTTTGTATACAATGAGACTAATGCTAGTATTAGTATCTTTGTTATAGTTATAAACCTATTTAACAAACTGCGTAGGCTTCCGCGATAATTGTAATGAAGATTAAAGTGTTCCGGTAGTGACCGCGTTATGTAGATGAAGAATCCGGCGTTTCGTTTCCACTGTGGGAGGCTTGCTCTACAAAACTAAAACTAATTCAGTTTCAGTTTTGAAGAGCATTGTGTTTTTATTCATGATGCTCTGCATCCCTGAAGATGCCTCCCCCACTGCATCTTCACGTCGGATTACTGACGCGGTCACCACCGGTACACCTAAATTCTCAACTTATGTAACGTAAAAAAACGATAAAAAATATCGTACTTACCAGAATTCGAACCTAGGTACCCTGGATGTGAATATTTTAATGGCTCGTATCGACCATTTTTATTCAACTCACATGCCCAAAAACATCGTATACGACTCCCCACTTGAAATATGTAGTTTACTGGCCGTAAATTAGGTTTCCGGTAATTTACCATGGTTTATCAACTCTTTAGTCAATTATAGTGGTCGCATCGACTTTCGATTCAGCACCCCCAAAAACAGGACCCTTTTGGGTGAAAAATATTAACCCTTGCTTTAGCAGCCCAAACTTTGCTGATTTAGCAAACCGGGTTAATGACGTCACAAAAACCTGGTTTTCTGTAGGGTTCGTGTCCTCCCCAAGGTTGATTTTTTTGCCAAGCTTGATTAAAAAATACTAATCTCTTCAAAAGGGAGTGTTAAGAAGAAAAAAATCTAGAAATATATATATATATATATATATATATATATATATATATATATATATATATATATATATATATTTATATATATATATATATATATATATATATATATATATTATATATATATATATATATATTGTGTGTGTGTGTGTATATAATTATTTATATTTATGTGAGTGTATAAAGTTTCGCGAAACATTTTTTTTTCGTGATCAGGAACCTCTAAAACGGATTTGTGTTGTGGTCCGAAGTTCGACTCCCGTCATGACGCCTATCCCATTAGATAATACTTCCCAAAGAAAATTCGCTAAAACGCTGAATCTTTTTTGAGTTTTGCGCTGAACTGCATGAAACACTTTCGCTCTGTATCACAGAAATACGTAAGCTAATAGACAAATATTATAACATATTATAAAATATAATTAAATAATTTTAATTATAATAATTATCAATTAATAAAACAGTTATCAGTTCTAATATCCTATAAGGGAACTTCCAAAGAAAAACTTAGCTTATGAGATTGTAACTAAATTACGTGAATGTTTTAGATGTCTATTAATCAAGAAATTGTCAACCAAGTTTTTATTAGTAAAAATACACATCTAATTCCTGTTGTTAGTATGAATTCCTGAAAAAATTGGCGTCCGAATATTAATTATAGAGATTCTATTTAATCATAATTCTAATTTTATTTAATTATATTTTTTTTAATGTTGATAGTCCAAGAACGGGATATTAAAAATTAAATTATTGTGGCGACGTTTCGGCCAAGCTGGCCATAATCATGCCTAAAAAGAAATATATTATATGAAATTAAAATTATGTGAAAATGTTAGTTAATTATAAATAAAATTTAGGACGTTTTCCCTTCATATTTAATGAATTTAGACATCAAAATGTAGGTTATAAGAAATTGGGTAAATGATAAATCAGGGCACTATAAAATTATAGGAGCTTACTGTAAATTGTTTCAGTTAATTGAACGAACGTAAGTGAGTTCTTACATTTCAGAAGATTGGGACGGCGCGTATGTTTGTTTGTATGTTTGTATGTTTGTATGTTTGTGTGTTTGTGTTTGTTTGTACGTGTCGCGATAACTGCCGTAAAAATTGACCGATTTTAATAAAATTTTGTATACAGGTTAAACTAATTATGTGTCAGAGCTGTATAGTTTTTGGTAATATTCCGAAAAATATTTTCAAAATGGCAGCCAATATGGCGGACGGGATAAAAAAAAATTTTGAGCGAAAAAATCGTGTTGTATATCGTTTCAAAGCTCTTAAAGAGTAGAAAAAGAAAATATATGTTTCATGGTCAAAATTTAAAAATTTTTTGAAAAATTTAAAAATGGCGGCTAAAATAATGAACCCAAAAAATTTAAAATTGAAGGAATAACTCAAGTAATATATCGTTGTAAAGCTCTTGATTAGTAGAACAAAAAATGTTATATACTAAATTCCGAAAAATTCAACATGGCGGCCATAATTTAATATAATAATTAGTTTTTACTAATTTTATAAGAATTTACAAGATAAAGATCTATTGTAATATACTTTAGATACTTTTATACAAGTAAAATTAACTATATGTCAGAGCTGTATAGTTTTTGGGAATATTCCGAAAAATATATTCAAAATGGCGGCCAATATGGCGGACCGGATAAAAACTTTTTGAGCAAAAAATCGTGTTGTATATCGTTTAAAAGCTCTTAAAGAGTAGAAAAAGAAAATATATTTTTCATGGTCAACATTTCAAATTTTTTTATTAATTTAAAAATGGCGGCTAAAATAATAAACTCAAAAAATAAAATTTAAAGCGAGCCTTCTTTTACCATTTATTATTATAAATATACGCGAGCCTTTTTTAATGTGCATTAATATTAAATAAAAGCAATCTAGCGAGCGAAGCGAGCCTATTTTTAACGTTGTATTATAACAAATATTTAGCGAAAGCGAGCCTTTTTTACTATGCATTAATATTAAATATAAGCAATCTAGCGAGCGAAGCGAGCCTTTTTAATATATATTTATAAATATAAGCAAACTAGCGAGCGAAGCGAGCCTATTTTTACAATCTAGCGAGCGAAGCGAGCCTTTTATAATATATATTTTATTATAAATATAAGCAAACTAGCGAGCGAAGCGAGCCTATTTTTAATAGTATTATTAATAAATATAAGCAATCTAGCGAGCGAAGCGAGCCTATTTTTAACGTTGTATTATTACAAATAGCAATCTAGCGAGCGAAGCGAGCCTTTTTTTACAATATATTTATTATAAATATAAGCAATCTAGCGAGCGAAGCGAGCCTATTTTTAACGTTGTATTATTTAAATATAAGCAATCTAGCGAGCGAAGCGAGCCTTTTTTACTATGCATTAATATTTAATATAAGCAATCTAGCGAGCGAAGCGAGCCTTCTTTACTACGTATTATTATAAATATACGCAATCTAGCGAGCGAAGCGAGCCTATTTTTAAATTATTATAAATATACGCAATCAAGCGAGCGAAGCGAGCCTTTTTTAATATGCATTAATATAAATCTACGCAATCTAGCGAGCGAAGCGAGCCTTTTTTACTATGCATTAATATTTAATATAAGCAATCTAGCGAGCGAAGCGAGCCTTCTTTACTAGTATTATTATAAATATACGCAATCTAGCGAGCGAAGCGAGCCTATTTTTAACGTTGTATTATTATAAATATACGCAATCAAGCGAGCGAAGCGAGCCTTTTTTAATATGCATTAATATAAATCTACGCAATCTAGCGAGCGAAGCGAGCCTTTTTTACAATATATTTTATTATAAATATAAGCAATCTAGCGAGCGAAGCGAGCCTTCTTTTA
Source organism: Microvelia longipes (assembly GCA_018340805.1). Classification (NCBI taxonomy): domain Eukaryota; kingdom Metazoa; phylum Arthropoda; class Insecta; order Hemiptera; family Veliidae; genus Microvelia; species Microvelia longipes. Next base: position 165,937 of record JACMZG010000026.1, read on the forward strand.
CATGCATGAATATAAATCTACGCAATCTAGCGAGCGAAGCGAGCCTTTTTTTACCATTTATTATTATAAATATAGCAATCAAGCGAGCGAAGCGAGCCTTTTTTACTATGCATTAATATAAATCTACGCAATCTAGCGAGCGAAGCGAGCCTTTTTACAATATTTTTATTATAATATAAGCAATCTAGCGAGCGAAGCGAGCCTATTTTTACAAATATAAGCAATCTAGCGAGCGAAGCGAGCCTTTTTTACAATATATTTTATTATAAATATAAGCAATCTAGCGAGCGAAGCGAGCCTTTTTTTAACTTTGTATTATTATAAATTTAAGCAATCTAGCGAGCGTAGCGAGCCTTTTTTACTATGTAAATGTTAAAGATAAGCTAAACCTAAACTAGCAAGCGATGCGAGCCTGTTTGAGTTTATACTTTAAAATAGTATAGCATCCGAATGTTTTGATAAACTCATTTCGATTGTTTTAAATTAATATTTTTTTTATGTATTCTTTGCCGTGAGTTCTTGATGCAACGCATTACTAGTTTTAGCAATTTAATTTTAAACTGTTAAAATGTCTTATATTTTACTGTATGGGTCAGTCATAAATGCATAATAACTGCTAATGCATAATTTTCATATAAAATGAAAATTAGTGGAAATATATCCCTTTATGAATTAAATAAGTATAGAGTTTCTCGAATCATAAAAGTTAAGCAGCATCAAGAGAGTTAGTGGCCTGAATGGTGACCACTAAGAAAAATGCTATTGTATTTACTATCTAAGGACGAGCGAATCGAACCCGAAGACTTGCTGTACTAATGATTTGGCGATTTGTATATTATTAAATTCTAAGGACGAGCAAAGCGAATCCGATGTAAAGAAGAAAAGTACTTAGGTACCCCGTCCCTGATTTTTTTATATTATGTAAGTGGATCCTCGGCCACAATGGCGCTTGTCTGCCTCCGTGGCCGTGATCGTAAAGACGTTCGATTTTGGCACCGGAGGTCGGGGGTTCGCAGCCCGGGCCATGCTCTTAGATTTTATGAAAAGTATTTGAATTTAAAAGATTTCGCCAACTTTAATTAATTCTTAGAGTGTAGTAGATGCTACCCCACCTGAGGTGTTTCCCGCAGGGAGAATACCCTGATGGGCCGAAAGGCCCTAAAACGGGCATTTATTTATTTATGTAAGTGGATGCGGAATAAAGGTTTATTTTCATAGTTTTGGTTTATAACATCATTAACCCACGAAATTAACTTTACCAGACATTAAATACCCACATACTTTTAAATAACAAGTTATGACTCTACTGCTCAGGTTATTAACTATATATCGAAAAATTAAGCAAATTTTTAAAAAATTAAGCGAAGTTTGCGGACCTTCGCGCCCGAATTTTTTACTTTAAGTAGCAGTACACTCTTAACAGCTACTGACTTACGCTTTCTCATGTTTAAATGTCATTTGGTAGGTGTACGTGAGTCATTTGCCACGAGACTGTCTTGAAGACGAGCTAGTGCCTGTACTGCTGAACATAGGTAAAATCTATTTACTTCGAATGATGATGGATTTCTCAGGAATGAACAGAGGCTTCTGCTTTGTCACTTTTGCCAGCCCCTCCATAGCTACTCAGGCTATTCAGACGCTTAATAACTTTATGGTAAGCAAATATTATCAAGGCCAACAGCCATGTAAGAAAACAAATAATAGCAACATTGTGGCTGCGATCAGTGGCGGAACTTTAGATTTTGGGCCCTCCCGCAAACATTTAGCTGGGCCCCTCTGGTGATTTGTACAAAATCAACAAAGCGCTCTCTATCTGCGGGTTTGGTATATTTAATGAAAATCAGTAGATTATAAAATTGTGTATTTATAGGTTGCATACCAAAAATTATACCTTTACGAAATAGAAACATGTTAAGAAAACAATAATTTAAAACGCAAACTAGTGAAATAAATTGGAAACACTGACTTGTATGTACCTTATGATTTTAAAGACAGTTAAAATTATATAGCCTCACATTAAAGTTGTCCAAAGTTGATACTATTTTATGTATTTTAATAATATTCAGGGGCGGACTGGGTATTGAGGGCGCGGGCGGTTGCCCTCCGTGGGCTTAGCCAATAAAATAAACTTAAAGAAAAAACAACGAAAATTAAAAAAAAATATTAACATATTTGATATTTTCATAACACAAGATTCACAGGGGCCCAATACACTAAAGTAAGGTATAAAAAGCCCCTAAAGACAAATGATTTTAAAGTACTCCATTGTTTATACTTGGACCTTTAAAGGTCCCAAACTGATGACTAAGGCTTCAAGGAGCCCTTATCATACTTGATCAGGACCCTAGAGAAGTACAAAAAGGACCCTAAAGATTAAACATAAAATAGTTTAGTTAAAAATTTCATTTAAACTTAAGTTTTACTTAAAATTTTATTTTTATATTACTTAAGTTATTTAATTTATTTAAATAAAATAATGTCGTTTGATTTAATTTTATTAAATATGAAATTAAAATTAAATGAATTAAATTAAGCTTGCTATAATCATTAATACTACTCTAGTTAAAAGAAGACCCCTCTGAGAAGCATTATAGGACCCCTTTCCCTTCATTGGGCCCTTTAAGATGTAGCCTTGGGCCTATTTAGGTCAAACCCTCCTCAGGCCTTTTTGGCTCAGTCCGCCACTGATAATATCGATAGCTACTTACTTCACAAGTCGCAGAAGTATACGTGAATTTAAATCGACCAACACAATAAAACTTAAAAATATCAATTTATAACTGATAATGTGACAAAAATATTGATTATACTACTTCAAACCAAAAAGCAGAATTCACTACAAGATGATAGAAGTGCAAAAGCCTTGATTGCATCAGATCAATTTGTCGGTTAGTTCTAGGTTCCGATCTCTTTGTCAGCGTCGGTATTACACACTTAATTTCCCCTCAACCCTTATCTTCCTACATTTCCTTTCTATTATTGTAATTTTAGCTGTAATAAAACTGTGTACATACTTTTTACACTATATCTTCATGTATTTTATGTTATACTGTACATATTCATGGATATGGTGTATATTAAAAAAAATATTTAACTAAATTATTTCTACCATTTTATGAATTATTCTTTGCGTCTTCCAAAAAATCTTGATGTATGAAAAAATTAATACAATTTTTTCTGAGGCCCCGGGGGCACCCAGAGCCTGTGCCCTGCGTGGTCTACGGCTACCTTGTTCCGCCACTGGCTGCGATACGGACATAGGGAGGCACCGGGTCCCGATGCGGCTAAGGGTCCCAGGGGTGGATAGGAGTATGAGAAGATCATGCGGAGGCCCTTTGTTGGCGCAGACGAAAGGCAAAACGCCCAACCGGTGATTCACTTTTGGCAAACAGCGCCAATTGGCCTGAAAAAATTAAGTATTGTTAGTAAAAAATGGTTATCCATGAAATGCTTTTATATATTTATTTTTTATGTTTTTATAATTTGATTCTGTCAAGCTAGAAACTCTAGGTCATGGTTAAAAAAGAGATAAGATAATCAATCACGTCCGGTCTTTTATTCGCAGGTGTCTTATTTTATCTTGGTGGTATCTATTGAATTATTTATTTTTATCGCAGCAATGTTAATATTTAAGATAAAACTCTTCTTATTTTTATGATATCACAATTATGTTAACTTGGCCTTTTGAATTTCAGACAATGTTTTTTATTTGTGTATCGAATCTTTAAGTTAAGTTAACGGCAATAATTGTTAAGGTTTGGTTTACTTTATTAAATTTTTTATTACCTCCAAGTTCATGGCAAAACTTTTTGCTTTACTAAATCCTTCAAAAAGAGATGAAACAGAAAATTGATGTAAGTCGCTTAGATTCTAAATTATTCACTATGTAAACAAAGACATTTACATTTAAATTATTTCAATTTGATTTACAAAATAAACTTTATTTTATTAGTTATAACTATATTATTAATTATTCTATGTTTTGTTAATCATAAAAAATAATCAACCCCCTCCCTCCACTCCCATAGCTAAAAAACTTAATTTAAGTCTCTTATAATAAAACAAATGCAACAAAAACAATTCATGAAGAATTTTGTCGAAAGAATACAAAGTAATAGGTATATTTATACATAAGTAAATAATTAACTTTTTACTGCAAGGGGAATTAAAAATCATTCTTAGAGGAGATTCAAATCTTCCTCCTTCAACTCTAATACATAGTCTACATCTTCTTAACACTGATTGTGTAGCTTTTTTCAATTTGTGCTGCAGTTATTGCAGCTCTTGACTCATCCACTTTTAGCATCAGGTCATCTCGATTTTGTGGGGCTGAATGAAAATTATCCCAATCGCTGGATTGGACGAGAGGGACCAATAGCCTGGCCTCCGAGATCTCCTGATCTTACACCTCTAGATTTTTTTCTCTGGGGCGCAATGAAAGATGAAGTATACAGGCAAGCCCCAGAAAATCGAGATGACCTGATGCTAAAAGTGTATGAGTCAAGAGCTGCAATAACTGCAGCACAAATTGAAAAAAGCTACACAATCAGTGTTAAGAAGATGTAGACTATGTATTAGAGTTGAAGGAGGAAGATTTGAATCTCTCTTATAATTTACATGAAGAATGATTTTTAATTCCCTTGCAGTAAAAAGTTAATTATTTATTATTTAATTATGTATAAATATACCTATTACTTTGTATTCTTTCAACAAAATTCTTCAAGAAATGTTTTTGTTGCATTTGTTTTATTATAAGAGACTTAAATTAAGTTTTTTAAGCTATATGGGAGTGGAGGGAGGGGGTTGATTATTTTCTATGATTAACAAAACATAGAATAATTAATAATATAGTTATAACTAATAAAATAAAGTTTATTTTGTAAATCAAATTGAAATAATTAAATGTAAATGTCTTTGTTTACATAGTGAATAATTTAGAATCTAAGCGACTTACATCAAGTTTTTTAAGAATATCTCGGTTAAAGTTAAAAACAAGCCATAGATTATGTTATATCATTTTAAAGGGTATGGAATGAGGCTGTTTTTAAGATTTTTAGGTTTCAACTATGAGTGAACAAATATCGAAGATTTTGGCATTTAAAATTTTTTACATTTTTAGTACTAATAAAAAATTTTATTTTAAATGCAAATAAATTAAAGTTTAATTGTGATGATTGCGACATAAAGTATACCATTTTAAAGGAATTTAATGTCCTTGAGAATAGTGAAAACCGCATCTCTTTAGCTTTAGTAGTTTTCAAGTTGTAGATCGTTTTAGAGAATTAGATAGTAAAGTATCGAATAATTCGATATATCGATTTTTCTAGAGAACTATTGAGAATCGACCCAATGCTTACATGACATTTTTTGTTCATCCTGGTCCATAGAATCAAGATTTTTATTTTTTCCCATTAAGAGTAAGTCACCCTGTATATTATAAGCAATGTTCTCATAAGTATAAATGAATATTACGTTAAATTTATTAAAATATTAAAATAAAATATAGTGAGCTGTAATATATTAAAATCGGTATTGCATAGTGGCATAGTGCATAGTTTGCCCTAATTTTGTGCTAATTTTCAGATTCGAGATGGTCAAAGACTGAGAGTTACGCGAAGTATGGATAACTGCAGGTTGTTTGTTGGTCATATCCCTGGTCATCTGACCAAGGAAGATCTTTTGGATAAAATACTTCCCTTAGTCCAGAATGTTAAAGATTTAACTGTTTGCAAGTAAGTGATTCGTATCTCTGTAGTAAATTTAGCTTTGTTCTTTATTCTTTACTAGTATAATAGCCGACAAGTCTTTTTGTTAGTCTTAATTAATGTATATTACTATATGTATCTTTTTTAATTTAATTTAATCTAAATTGTTAATATTAAATCGGTCCGTGGTCTTTTTTTTCACTCGAACCCAAGTTACCGAAAAAATTGGTCAATAAACGGGAAACCTGGGATGTTAATCCCAAATTACATTAATTTTTTATCCCAAAAATTGTTTGTTGTGACTTACATCAGCGCCGAATCAAGGGGGGGAGGGGCAGATCGGTTGGCCTTTGGGCGCAAAATTGAGATGTTAGTTATGAACTTTAAAAAAAGAAAAGTTTGGGTGATATCAGAAATATTTTTTATATAATTTAGTTTATTTTTCAATAAAAATAATTAGCAGGAATTGAAGATATTTGTCAAAAATAAGATTGTCGAGGTTCCTTATCTAATATATTGAAAGACGTCATGACTTGGACCTTAGAAGGATATATGTCAACCAATAAAACAAAGAGGATAAATTTTTAAAGAAAAAATATGTACAAAACTTATTTAAGTTTTCAACTAATAATTTATTACTGTAGTGTTTTTGTAAAAAATATTTACCCTGTTGATTTTAGTGATTGACATATATACTGCCGAGTTCTGAATCAGAAAGCTTTTATATTCTTAGCATAGTGTTGTGATGTGATAAACAAACTCGTAAACCTGTTACCACCTTTTATTTTCTTTATTTTTGTAGAGCGTAAGTTTCAGATAATTTGTATTTTATTAGGTATTAAGTTTTTACTATCTAGCATTTCTCATTATATTTTTTTAATTTTTATAACCTCAGATATTATAATAAAGAAATCTTATTTTCTTATCTTAATTTAATTTACTTTTCTCTTTAATTTGTCAGGTTTGATTAAAAAAAGTAATAAAATATTAAAAATAGCTAATTATGAAAAATCCCAAAACGTTTTTGGCTGTGTAATTTATACAACCTAACTGTACAGTATCATTACTAGATGCTTACAAAGTAAGTACCTAAGTATTTAGTAAACTATACGCCATATTTGTTACTCATTAATATAAACTTGTTTTTGTTTAATTAAACCTTTCCTTTAATAGTTTCTCGCTAAAAAGTCTAGATTCAAAATAACCGGCGGTCTTGATTGGGACTGCCGTGCCAATATTATTTGAATGATGCATAGGGGGCCGATTCTTAAAAGTTTTAAGTTGCGAGGGGGGGGGGGCTTTTCAAGTTCGCCGGAGGCGCTTCCAGAACTAGGTCCGGCCCTGCTCACTATGGAATGAATGGTACCGGAGAATGATACCGGCACTCAAAGCCAATATACCCAGGTTCGAATTCTGGTATAGCGCCTACAAAATGTATTGTTTTATTAAAATTATATAAGTTTTAAAGTAAGTTAGATGCGAAAGTCAGTTTGCCAGGCAAATTTTCTTTCAAATGCTTCCATGCTCAACAATCCATTTATTGATTTTGCTTTAGGTTTATAAAATTTTAAAGATGAGCTCAAACTAAAGCATTAAATGAGTAAAAAGTGTTGTGAGTGCTCAGCACTCAGTGCTGACTTTGGAATGATAAAGATAGTTTTCAGCATTATGTGCATGTGCATATCTACATCGTCTTATCAAATCATAACAAAAAACCTGGAAAAATTCAACACCTATAATTTTACCATATTTTAAATGATTTTGCTGACTAAGTAAACAGGGTTAATGAAGTTGTAGCAACCAGGTAAAATATTTTCTATAGGTGTCATATGTATACAGTGTGTCCTCAATGGACACACATAAAATTATATGAGTAACATAAAACGTAACATAAAATTAGATGTGGTGTCAATAAAATTATTCAATCAATTATTCTTATGAAAACATAGTTAAAACATTATAAAAACATAAAAAAATATGAAAATAGTTATAAACCATTTTACAACAAATAAATAAAAACACAAACAAAAAAAATATAAAACCATTTAAAAAAATAATAAAATATGTTCATAAACGTAAAAGAAAAGGCAAATATCCATTATTCCTACGTCACATCTCTAAACTAAAAATATATCGATATATAGTATTGATAACAGGGTGCACCGTATACCGAAGTTCAGCCCTCATCCCTTCCAGTACTTATTCCAGTATTCACAGAATTTTGCTTCCCTTAGTTGTAGTTCCAGTCAGGCGCAAGCCCCTGCCGCTACAGAGATGCATCATTTATTCAGATTGAAACACTTTTAAAATATCCAAATTTAAAAGTAGAGGGGGAGGGGGAAAATTTTGAACATTTTTTTTTTTTTTTTGAAAAATTGTCTCAGGGACAATTAAACAATTTAATGAAGAGTACTTTTTTTCGAAAAATCAAAAATTTAAATTTTTTGTTCATTTTTGAAAAATTGCAGTTTTTGACGGTAAGCATTTGGCTCTTGGGTCGTCAAACTTCTCTACTATGACTACTCTACTATCTACTCTACACTACTATGACTTACAGTGTATCGTCAAGTTTAAAAATCCCCAAGGTCATAAGCATTTTGGGGATCGACCAATCAGAGAAGCCGCTGCCAACCCCTCTCTTGAAAGAGAAAAAAAATTCCCTACTCCTATAACCCCCGTAGGGAAATAACCTCCTTCCTGGCATTCGTTCACTTCGTTAGTGGTTCTTCTTATGTTTATTATTTCCCTTCACAATTCATTTTTTTCCACATTTGCATACTTCCTAAATAATAAAACTACACAAAAGAAATGTAGAAACATCGCCAAGAAAACACGGGTAACATAACCTGATTTGTTTACAAAGTTTTTTCCCCGCTGCCTTTTTGTAGGGATTTTATTTTTTAGAATCGGTGGTGCCTAAACTGAGCTGTCAAGATTTTTAAAGTTGTCGATACACTGTAATGACATTACTGTAATATTATAGTTGATTAAAATGTTTAAACAAATACTAATATACAACACAGTATACTCAAATATAAGATAAATCAGGTATTAGACATTTTTTGTGTTAAAAGTTCAACGACCTTAATAAACGCATCAGTTGGGGAAGTTTCATAAACGCATATTTCATAAATGTATGAAATTCGTATACTTTGCACTGGTTGTTTACAATTGACATGGGGGGAACTATTTTTAAAAACGCCTGAAATATGAATAGATAGACTAAACATCAATACATGCATGTTATGCGTTTAGCATGCACTCTAGTAAGGTAGGCTGACGACACAAGAGCCAGATGCTTACTCTTTTTTCTTTGAAAAATGAATTGTTCTGTAATTTACTCGCATTATTAAGTCCATCTGGGGACACCCTGTATACATATATATTGTATATATAATTCTTTTACCAACCAAAGTCGCATTTGTGCCATCTTTGATTTGAAAATGTTGATCGGTTGAGTAGATAGGGAGTTAAGAGGTGGTTAATGAATATAATTAAAATAAAATACAACTAAGTAGAATGTTGGTGGAGTGAGCATTTGCTATTGCGGATGACATCGGGATACCAAAATTTTATTAGTGAAGTGGCAAGGGTTCAACGGCCCCTGTTTTACTTTTTATTAATCTGTTCTGACAAATATAAAAAGTTTTGCTCTGGTATTTTGCAGTCTCAATTATTTGTTTTATATACAGTTAATATTATTAGCTGAATGAGTATGCCAGCTTTACTAGCCTCTTTTATTGTTGCAGATGTGGTGAAGGCAGTCGTCAAAGTAAAGGATTCTGTTATATAGAGTTTGATAACCACAAAGCCGCTGCTACTGCTAGGAGACTACTCAGTACATCAGCCATAGCTATATTTGGTCAAGAAGTTAAAATAGACTGGGCGGAACCTGATGTACATAATATTGATCATAGGCTGATTAAACAGGTACTATTAATACAATGGATATGTAAACTCAGGTAGGTAGATGATGGATTTAAAACTTAAAACGCTTCTGCATGCTTAATTTGAGACAAATTGTTATACTTATATGTGATTTAAGAGAATACCGAAAGGCACAATAAAAAAACTATTTTTATTTGCCAATAAGTATACACAATTTACAATAGCTTGAGCTCAAATATATTTCAATAAAATACATTAAATAATTAGAAAACACCTAACAATGCTTGACGTAATTATTTTAATTATTTATAAAACTCTGATAAATTGTAATTGGGTTTTTTGATGAGCAATTCTTTGCATTTTGTTTTAAAACATTTAATTTTAGCAATATCTAATGTCTTGTGGTAAAGAGTTGTTCAATACTACCCCTGAGTGATTCAACCCCTAAATAAATTTAAATTTTGTAGTTTTATGTTAGTTAATTTCTAATAAATTTTTACTTCTGGTATTATAGTGGTGCTTATCTCCAGTTTTTGTATAATTACCATACGAGCATTTTTCTTTACTTGAACTAGCTGATTTCATACATTTATGGCTGGTATTGTTGAAACTTTAAATTTCCTGAATAATGTCTTGCAGGATTTCCTAGGTGGTATATTTCCTATGCATCTAAATATTTTCTTTTGAATGATTAAAGATTTATGCCCACAAGGTGCATTGCCCCAGAGCTCTACCCCATATAACTTTGACTTGACAAATCCATTATAAACCTGTAGAAGCTCTTTTTCAGTTAAACATGTTTTAAGCTCCCTGATTATACTGTAGCTTGGGTTTGATTTTTTGCTTGTCTCTTCAATTTGATTCACACTGCTAATTTTTTTTATCTATTTTTACTTCTAATAATTAAGTCATTTTACATTCAGCAATATTTTTGTCATTATATTTCAAATTTTAGTTACTATTTACTCTGTTCCCATTTACCCTATTTATTATTCGAAAAAATTCTGTTTTAAATTCATTTAGCTTTAATCTAATCCACCTTGCTAGCGTTTTTTTCCAGCATGTCATCATTTGAACCTACAAAAACCATAGTCACATACATATAGAAAAAGTATTGGTTCTTATGTAAAGCCCAAAGAGAACACTTTAAAAAGAGACCTGTCTTATTAAGCTAGGTTGAGCCAAAGCCAAAATATTAAGCGTCCAAAATTGACAAAAAATGCAAAATTTTGGTGTCTTGGAAACTAAAAGTGATTTTTGAAAAAGAAGGAGGCTGTAGAAAAAAATTAATACTAGGCGTTTTGAACTACATATGGGTAGGACCAACACCCATTGATGATATATGGATTTTTATATTCAATGAAAAGTGATCCAGAGCAACATCTTTGGATCTTGAAATAGATTGATCCATTTGCTAGATTTTTGGTAATGGAATCGGGTGCATCCACATTTTAACCCTCTCTGTTTAAGTGTACATGAGTTTTATACTTTCCAAATCAGTAATATAATACTTAAGATTGTGAATATATCAATAATATATTAATACCATTATATATTAAACTAAATGTTTACAAAATCTTGTGTAATAATGTGAACAGGTTTAAATACTTAGTTTACTTTTTGTCAAATCCAATATATAGTTATGGGTTTATTTGAAAAACCCAAAGGGGGCATATCTGACCTTATTAGTAGGGACAACCAACCTTAGGAAATAAGTGACACTGTCTTATTCTTATTAATTTAAGAAAACATAATAAATCTGTAGTTTACTTTCTTAATAATAATATGAGTTTTTAATTTTCACTCTATTTACAGATCACAGTTGTTTACGTGCGGAACCTTCCCAATGATTGTGAGCAGGAAAGCATTTTGGAAGCAGCTCTCCGTTTTATAAAAGGTGAAGCGATAGTGAAAGTGAAAAAAATCAATGATTTTGCGTTCATCGACTGTACTGACAGGGAGTCTGCTGAAAAATTATTGTCTGGTATACATGGTAAATAATCTAATTTTCTTTCTTTATTTTATTTTTTTTTAATGAATACAAAATAATCATATCTGTATGTTAATAAATTAAATATATTGTGCTAAAATTTATTGGTTTTTGAATTGTTCATCGTTGATGTTTAAGGGACTTTGAAATACCATTTTTTATTGTTTTAACTTCTTGTTGTACTCAAAATAAAATTGTCATTGTTATTTTTGTCAGGTTATGTTCTGGATGGACATGTACTAGAAGCATCCTGGGCTAAACATCATATTCAAGGATTGTCTTCTAAAAATAAAATGATCAAGTCTGATGTAAGTGACTAATTATCATTCCTTTTTGTTATATGGATTAGCTGATATGATATTAGCTGTATAATTTTTTTTATAAATTTATTAATATATATATATATATATAATATATATATTATATATATATATATATATATATATATATATTATTTTTATTAAATTTAATTCTATACATATTTTTAAGCTTAAATTTTCACTTTAAGCCTTTAATGTGTTATTGCACCTAGTCAACTCCTGATTTTCTGAAGGAATTTTCCCTCTATGTTTAAAAAAGTCTCTAATTATCCCCATACATAAGTCTGGAGACATAAAAGAACTTAATAATTACAGGGCTATAGAACTAGTTCCAGTTTTATCGAAACTATTTGAAGAACTAATAAACAAAATATTATTAAATTTCTTAAATAACAATAATTACTTTTCAAAAAATCAATGTGGATTTAACACTGAATAAGCCCTTATGAACTTTATGAATAATACATACCTGAACATTAACAGCAATAAAAACAGCTGGTCATTACTTAGGCATCAAAAAGGCTTTTGACACTTTAGATATAGCTATTCTTTTGGAGAAGCTCGAAGTTGGCTGGTGTGAGGGGTCCAGCTTATGAATGGTTTAGAAGTTACCTCTCTAACAGAGTGCAAGCAGTTAAGCTTGATAGCAAGCTGTGTCATTGTGTGAGATGTGTCGGAAAAATTTTAATTTAGAATATAAGACGATTTCAGGTGATATTTTGCTATTTTTGTAATATTTTATTATTATAGTTAACAGTATGTTGTCTCATATTTCCTGTTTGAAAAATTACTCTCGTGTGTATTTTTTTGTAAAGTTGGTAAAATCATCAAGACTGAAAAGCCAATAAAAATGTTTATTGTTTCCTTGTGTAATCTCTTGGTGTTTTAATGATTATTTTTATGATATATTTTTTGTAAGATTCCTAATCTTGTTTTAATTATTCAGTCAAACTTGAGGCCATCTTCAGAACAATGACTGGCTTTTACATAAACAATCCCCGACTAATTATTATATGATGAGGATTAAAAATAGAGAAAAACTCCAAAAATTATATTAAAATTGATATAGAAGTTTTTGTAAATGTTGAAAAATCTGATCATAAGATTATTTTATGCTCAAAATATTAAAATATACTCAGTGTTTCTGATATAGGTAGTTTTTTAAGGGTCCGTGAAATTTTAACCTTTTATTCCTTTTTATATTTTTATTAGTCTGCTATAGTTTATTTAAAGTCATTATATTATTAATATTGATATTTAGAAGCAGTTTTTGTTCACAATGATGGCTGAATAATTAAAGTTTACTTAAAGTGAGTAATCTAAGATTATATTCTATAAAGTAAGAAGTGCCACAAAAGACAAATTATTAATATTTTATAAAACAGTGTAATTTTTAATGATTTTTAGGGGAAACATTTCTCTGATACTCTAGCTCTTAGTCAGAATAATTCTCCATCTCATTCCACTCTGTCACCCTCTAGATCTTCTTTATCTTCTCCCAGCAGGTAATTTTAATTAGTTTTGAATCTAGAAATCTTACAAAACGTAATGGATAATTCTCGATTAAATGTATATTGTAGAAGTTGTAGGTATTATCAGTAGCGGACTGAGCCAAAAAGGCCCAAGGAGGGTTTAGCTTAAAAGGACCCAAACATAGATTTCAAGGGGTCTAATAGGAGGGGGTCCTATATTATTACTTCCCAAGTAGAGGGGACTACTTTTAGAGTAGTATTAATGATAGCAAGCATTATTTAATTACTTAAATTTTAATTTTTAAATAATTTAAAAAAAATATTTTATTTAAATAAATTAAAATCAACTAAAGTAAAATTAAAATAAGCTGAAATCAAGCTAAGTTTATTCATTTAAATGTAATATTTAACTAAACTATTTGATGTTTAATCTCTTGGGCCTTTTTGCACTGCTTTAGGGCCCTGATCAAATTTGCTAATGGCTGACTCAAGTCTTTGTATGTGCTCCTTAAACATCTTAATTAAATGAGTAGGGGCTGTAAAGATCTAAAATTTACAATATATTTCAATTAATTAAAAAAAACCAAATATCTAAAGCCATTTAGATATTCTGGTCGAGTATGCTAAGGCCCTTTTTGGTCCTGGTCCTTCATAAGGGGCTCTTAAAAGTCCAAGTAAAATAAATAGGGGACCGTAAAGTCTTTAGATTCTGGTATATTTCTGAATATTTTTAAGTACTTTAAAAATATTTAGGGCCACTTTTACTCTGATGTTATGAAAATATTCTTAATTATAACATATAAATATATTTATATATTAAAAAATATATTCCCTTCCTTAAAATTATTTTATTTATTAATTATTTTTTAAACAAATTTCATTGCTTTTTCTTTAATTTTTTTATTTTGGCTGAGGGGCCAAAGGAGGTCTGCCGCCCTTGCCCTTTCTGGCCATTCCGCCCCAGGCTAATATTCTCTTTGCCATCCTATGACATGCTTCCAGTTTAACTTAATCCAGATAAACATGAGATTTAAAAAATTCATTATTCTCTGATTCAATAATATTAACAAATATAAATTGGCTCATTCTTGATTTAATTTTTAGTTCTAACCTGATTATCCTTCATGTTGTGAAAAAGGAACTACAATTAAGAGTCAGCTGTCCTTAATCTCTATTTTCTTTCATCAAAATTTATCTCATATTTTTAATTTTATTTTCTACTCTGATTTCAATACTCTCTCTCACTTAGATTAAAAGTTTCTTTAATATACTAACAATTTTGATTTTTATTTTGATAGGACACATATTAACTATGATGTAATATACTTAGGTTTCTCTGCATTTCTTCTTTTTTTACATTGTCGTGTTGGGCAAAATTATAATAATTTTAATTTTTTGTTAGGTTTAGCCATGGTAGAGATATTCAAACTGGAAGTCAACAAGAAACGAGTTAGTATAATCTTTGTTTTTTTTTAAATTAATTTTGGTTAAAAAAAATCTTTTTAGAAAGGACCACACAAAATCCCAATGAAAAATGGCTCTCGGCTAAATTTGCTGAAACTTTGCATAAATACTAAACTTAACATTCTGATCAAAAGTATCAATGGGCACAACGCTCTATCTTCAACCCTTAGCCTTGTAAGGCCCTTATATTAACAATATTAGTGTATATCCTTATAGAAAATTAGTCTCGGTTAATATAAGGGGACTTACAAGGCTAAGGGTTGAAGATAGAGCGTTGTGCCCATTGACACTTTTGATCAGCATGTTAAGTTTAGTATTTATGCAAAGTTTCAGCGAATTTAGCCGAGAGCCATTGTTCATAAGCATTACCCTGATGGGGTGAGTTTAAGGGTCCTTACAAGGCTAAGGGTTGAAGATAGAGCGTTGTGCTCATTGACACTTTTGATCAGCATGTTAAGTTTAGTAATTTTGCAAAGTTTCAGCGAATTTAGCCGAGAGCCATTTTTCATAAGGATTTTGCGGGGTCCTTTAAAAATATTCCTTAATGATAAAATAATCTTTAATAATACTCATTAATGATATAAATATAATCCATAATGATCCTCCAAAAAGTGTAATCACTAAATTATTAGTGATTAACTTAGATGTACTGTATGTAGCTCAAATTCCTCACTTTATAACTTTAATGTAACTTTATAACTTTGAAGTTTATGATATCTAGAGTTTTAGTCCATGTCACCATACCACTCTTTGTATGATGATTATTCTAGTACTTTTTGGTGCCCAGCACCATATTTGAGACAAAATTGTAGGATTGCCAACATCTTTTTACCGACAAAAGATTTCTTATTTCTACACTTAGCATTCCTGAATGGTCATTATTTTGTGTAAAATAAATAAAAAATAAATAAATTCTTTATTTAATTGTAAATACAAAAAGAACAAAATCATACATAAAAGTACAAGTAGAAATATTACAGTAGAGTACAAAAAGAAAATATAAAAAACAAAGCATGAATTTGGAGTTTTTGAATGAAGGGGTAGAACCCACAAGGCTGCAACGAGTTTGGGGCTACAAATTAACATGAAAAAGATGGCATGATTGGGTTGCTAAGCTGATATTTATTTTATAAACTAAGTAAAAAAATAAGAAAGGGCAAATTAAAAAATTATTTACAAAAAAACAGTAGACAAGTACTGTCTAAAGGAGAGAAAAATGTGTGCAAGTTCTCAAATAGAATAAATACGAATAAATATATTTTTACAACTCACAAAAATGAACAATAATTATTAAATTAAAAGTAAAAATGGCAATTTTGACATCTTGACACCTGTACTGTAGCGGCTTCAAGATGTCAAAATTGACAGTTTTACTTTTAGTTTTAATTTAATAATTATTAAATTATTAACCCACCCAGATTAGTGATGTAGTTAACAATCCACCATTACATAATAAATATGAAACTATTAAAGAACGTTTAATTCGTCAATTCGATAGAAGAAATACGAATAAATATATTTTTACAACTCACAAAAATGAACAATAATTAGTTTAAATTAAAACTAAAAGTAAAACTGTCAATTTTGACATCTTGACACCGCTATAAAAGCAACAATATTTCTTTAAAAGAGTGACATTAATCACTTAGAAGTTAGTTTAATCATTACTAATCCTTAACTTCATCAGTAGAAGTTAATGCCTTGTAATGTTTATATCTCTATATAGTAACCTTAACTAGGGTTATTAATTTTGGCATAGTTGGTAGCAGTGCATTTCCGCTATAAATTATGGGTGTGAACCAATCAGAGCCTAGAGATATCCTGCAATTCATGAATTAAAAACTACTAAATACATGGAGATATATTACTAGAGGGGCATAGGCTATCTTAATACATTGAGAGACCTGAAACATTATTATGGGGCTCTGTGAAACCTAATTAAAACCTTCTCTTAGAGTAAGATAGGGTTAAAATAAATTAATTGTTTCTGGCTTAATGTACATTGCTTGTGTTCCAATTTGTATTTTGAACAATTTATTACTAGTCTAGTCAACTAACAGTTTTTTTTTGCAAATTTTAAATAATAAAATTTTATATAAATAAAAACAGATTAGTTACACAAAAAGTCCTTTTATTTTTTAATATATAATTTATAATTTTTTTTATTATATATTAAAAAATAAAAGAACTTTTTGTGTAACTAATCTGTTTTTATTTATATATTGTTTTACAAGTCCACAAATAAGAAACTTTTTAATAATAAAAATTTTATTTTGGGAATCTTTTGGGAAATTTTTAGGGATACCTAAAAAAACCCCCTAACTTAGCATCACACATTGTAGTGGAGCAAAACTTGTCCCACGGTTCATGTTTTCGTTAATGTCTTGGTAGGAATATAAAATATCAAAAATTCTTTCAAATAAAGTTTGAAGCAAAGTAAATTGTATAAAAATAAGTTTCTTTGGGGTATCCCTTAAATATATACTAGACGTTACAGCGAGCCATTTGGTTAACACTTCTAGTATGTAAAATTATTGTATAGGTAGGTATTTGAGTATAGCTAGTGAGAGAGGTGGGGAGTAATATTCTCGAGTCTCCAGCAACCAATAGTCGAGAGGGGCTCGTCTCTATACGAAATTTCATAGCATAATAATATCAATATCAACGTTAATCAAACATCAAATTAGTGTTTTAAAAATACTTAACAACCTACACTTACTTTTTCCAAAATATTTTGATTTTGCTATTATTCATTAATTATGTAGTTTTATAATTTCCGCAAAAAGGAAGACTTTTTCGTTTAAAACATTTAAAAAAAGAAATAACACAATTCAAAAGCCCAACTAAGGAGAAAAAATAAATTTGCGTTTAAACTTTCTTATGCAGATAATAACTGAGAAACTCATACACAACAACAAAAATGAAGACACAACAACAAGACATTTCTTTTACTGAATCAAAGTAAAATAATAGAGATAGAAGTCATCAGACATCAAGTTGTCTCTTTATTCATTGATTCAAAGTAAAATAATTGAAATAGAAGATATAAGTCATTAAAAATCGAACCAAAATGCAAAATGAAGCAATATATAATTTAAAATAAAATAGAATCATATACAGAGAGAAGAAAAAAATTGATTTCAGTTCTTTACAATTAAATTGCTTTAAATTTATTAACTACATACATAAAGATACAAAAAATACATTAACACGCATTAATCGGAGAACTAGACAAACACGATGATCAATTGATTAATATCAATATATTAATCAATTAAGATGATAATTAAAAGACAAGTCGCTTTGGGAGGTAGAATAAGGAAAGAACTGTAAAATGTGAAGGGGTAGAATAGAAAGAGCTTGTGGTTGACGAGGTGGGGGGACTGGAATCTTATAACTATATCCCTATCTCACTGTGAGCTGAAACAACAAATATAATATAAGTGTTAACCAAACGGCTCACTACAACGTCTAGTTAAATATATCCAAACAGATTCCCAAAATAAAATGTTAACTATTTAAAATTTTGCAAAAAAAAAAAAACATAAAAAAGTTACTATTTTTGTATTTTGTTCTGTTTATTTAAATATATTAATAGATTTTTTTTTATTGTTTCAAAACTCAACCAATAAGGTGCCTCTAGTAATAATATCTTTATGACTAGATATACCATGGTTTTATTTTATTTTTTTTTACTAATTTTTGAATTTATTTTATTTTTTAGCAAGTTGCACCCCAAATAATGGTTCCACTAAGATTCAACAATTCTTAACATGTTTGTGAGTATATTTAATTCAATTATTAAAACGATACATTTGGGGGGGGGGGGGATTTTAATTTTTTTTAAATTTTATATATTATCATAACATATTATTTATTGATATGTTGCTAGTTTTTGGACAATTCTTTTAAATGAAATAAAGTATAGCATATAAAAATTATTATATAATTTTCTGTTTTCAAATGTATTTGAAAGTTTTCAAAATGTGTTATAATTTATTAAAAAAAAAAAAATTGTAAAGTGCCTCCTCCAAAGAGACTAAAACTATTAGAGGGAGGATACAACAGCTCTTATCATTCCTTGGGTAGCTAGGTGCCCTAACGGTAAATTGGTGACGTCATAGTTTTAGTCTCTTATTGGGTGTATAAATATGTGCTCCGATAGAAGTTGTAGGGGAGTGGGGAGTAGTTCGTCTCTCTCTAGGGAGACTATAGTGGGGGTAAGTACAGTTAGGGCACCTATGGAAACTGTCTCACTGATTTAGTCTCTTTGGCCTCCTCACACTTATTGTTAGAGGAATCTTTCCTAAGAAACAATAAAATTATGTTTATAAAAATTATTAAAAAACATCATAAAACTCAATTAATTGTCATGTGAATTTATGTTGAATTTAAAAAGAATTGAAGGGTAGCAAATAATAATCAAGTCCATTTTGTAGCAAAAACTTATACTTTAGTATAGCACACAGTTATAATCAGTTGACAGCTTAGGAAAATAGAAGGAATATGAAATTGCCTGATATGAAATTGTAGGCATGGTTTAACATCCAGTACCTCATTATCTCCCTCTCATTATTATCCCATGCTGTCAGCTAATTATAACCGTGTGCTATACTATAATCCATGACATTGATTTGGTTATTCTTTTTTCAGTTTTTTTAAAGACCTTTAATATTATTGTTAAAATTTATTTGCATAGATTATTTTAAAATTAACAAATTAAATGTTTAATACCATATCGTCATTAATAGGATCAGAATTAATTTAATTATCCATTTAATATAATCAAACCAATAATACAAACAGATACAAGTTCCTCATTGCAGTAAATGGGGCTCTTCAAAATCTTAAGGCTGCCCAATTGTCAGAATTAAACTAATTTTTAAACCAGAAATCAATAAATTGGTATTAAATGTATTCACTTGCAAATTAATTTTAAAAAAATTAGAAAGATGGCATTTTAGTTTGAAAATGTGTGAAGATGAAAATTTCATGTACTAAAATAAAAACTGTATTTAAAAAAATAAAAGGAAGCCAGTTTTCGGTATTGTATTTTCAACATCCAGAGGTCTTGTGTTAGATAGAGAAACACTATTGATAGATTGTGTTCTATCTATCTTTTCCTTTATCAATATCTATTAGAGTGATAGAGAAAAAATAGATTGTTATAGTACTATAAGCACTCTGACTTATCTTTTTATTGGGTGCTATTAATTTCTTCAATAAGATCAGATCCCTCTTGTTTATTAATAATCATATTTGTCAAGGCTTTATTTACTCAAATTAACCATTTCATTGAAGTCGTTGCTGCGGTTAACAACTTGGTAACCGCAAGATCAACCTAAAGATTGATTTTTGTACCAAGTTTCAACAACTTGGTACAAAAATCAATCTTTAGGTTTAGTTGTGCCGTCAGGAAAATAATTTATTTTCGACATTATTAACCCGCTATAACGATGCAGCAAAAATTCATAAAACGCAGAAAAATGTTTTCATCAGTTTGAGATTTGGCACCCATTTAGTATATAAGACTAACATATGTGCCAAGTTTCATCTCAATATCAGCAATAGTCCAATTTTTATCAAACGGCTTGTAAACATTTTTTTTTAAATTTGTAAAAAAAAATAAAATTAAGTTGAAATTTGGTAAAAGTATATCCTTTTATGTAATAAATAACTATAGTAAGCTTTGTTTTAATACAACGATTATATCTATGGGTTTTGTTGGATCAAGCGAGAACAGTGCAATAAAACAAATCTATTTACTATTTGAAGGCGAGCAAAGCGTATAGGCGTGTTGCAGTATAAATTTGGTGATTTGTATATTCTGAGGACAAGTGACGCAAGTCTGAAGTAGAGAGTATGAACATAGCGAATCTGATGTTGAGAGAAAAGGTTCTGAGGTACCTAGAACCCAATTTTTTTTTAATTTTATATTATGGGTCTGTAATAACTTTTATTTAATTGTTTGTATTTAATCATTTATATTGCAGGAGTGTAAGTAAGGACAGTGAATACTGTCTTAGTGTTGCCAGACATATGAAAGAGTTTATATTGAATACTTTGCATCTATATAATAGATCTTCTCAGGTATTTATAATAATTGTTCTTATTATTTATAAATACTATTTTACTTTTAAATCAGTTAATTGTGTGTGATAATTGCATAGAAAGAGAGGAACTACTTATTTATTATATGTGATAATTGCATAGAGAGAGAGAGAGGAACTACTCATTTATTATGTGTGTTAATTGCATTGGGAGTGAGGAAATACTTTTTTATTATGTGTGATAATTGAATAGAAAGAGAGGAACTACTTATTTATTATATGTGATAATTGCATAGAGAGAGAGGAACTACTAATCTGGGGGCACAGTAGTGTCCCAGCCAAGTCACAAGTTTCATATTCAAGGCTGGCACTGATGAACACCCTTTGGCTGACGTTAAGATCATATTGGAACAATATTATTTGTGAAATTAAAATTCTTTATCTTTTATAGAACATGAGAAATTTTACTTGGAAAATGACTAATTTCGACTCTGACTGACTGACTCATTCACTCATCATAATTCTAAGGCACTTCTAATAGTGATAGAAACTTGAAATTTGAAATGAGAGTAGTGTTTGTTTAATGAAGCAAGGAAAAATGTCAAATTTACTATATTTTAATTTGATCTCCTAAATATTGCCTCTGATATGAAAAATTAGTGGCTTATAAAGACTTTATCAACGGTATATGATTTATTATTTGTTATATGAAAATATATATGTCTAACAATAATATAATAACTGTAGTATATGTGTGATATATTTTTCTTAAATCTTTATAAAATATATTAAGAAATTTAAATAATTTAAACTTAATTGCATATTGATGATTTCAATACGAAGTTATCGTTGTTATAATTATTTCAGATGCAAACTGAGTTATTTTACATGTTGAATTGTAAAAAGGGCTTGACCAAAATAACCACATGTTAGCAAATGAGTACCTGCTTTTAACTTCAGGCACTGATATATATGTCGTCTAATATTTTTAATAAAATTACTATTTATCATGTTTGAAAGTAATACCAATGCTAAATATATTATTATAAATTGCAAGACATTATGCAAAGAGGAAATTACTCAATTATGAACTGTTAAATCGGCTTCGAAATCTTTCAATGTCAGAAAAAGATTAGTCGTCATTTCAAATCAGGGGTTTTATTTAAAAGGCTTGGGTTAGAGAAATTTCTGACTTGGCAAGAATGCTAAATAACGAAATTAGAAATAGATTAAATAAATAGGTAATAACTTAGAAAATAAAACCTTCAATATTAATTTGAGGAAGAAATTCATGATTAATTATTTTACCTCTGCATTCTTGCCTAGTCAGAAATTTCTTTACTGTTAAATTTTGTAAGGCTTTTGAGAGCATACGTTGCGTATATTAAATAAACTTCTATATCTCTCAAGATTTATGAAAACAGCGAATAAATAGACTTGGCATAAACTATGATATCATAACTTTTTACGCAAGACTTGGCTGCATTTTTTCACGGAGTGTTTTTGTTGGGATTTATTATGTGTAATAATCGACTAGGGAGAGGGGAACCACTTGTTTATTATGTGTGATAATCGCATAGGGAGAAAGGAACCACTTGTTGTAACTCTTGCTAGTTATCTACTTCTACATCTACTGCCACTTCTGTTTCAATATTCACTAACTATCAAAACCATGTTTAGTTGAAATAATACTGATACTGTTTTGAACTAGGTCCAATAAAGCATTGCTGTTTGTTTTTAGAGTCTAGCCAGTCATCTTACTTCTTTCTTGTATTAACCCTTACGTTTGTTATTGTGCGAGTTTCTGTTTACAGGCATTAGAGGAACTTGTTAATAAACTAAACTGGGGTGCAGTTAGGTTTAATGTGTTTGAAGATAAATGCAACCGAAACATTTCTTCTTCGTTCTTAGCTAGCGTGAGTCTCTAACATATTAATAGCTTTATTCTTCTTTCTTACCTACCGTGAGTCTCTAACAAGTTAATAGCTTTATTCTTCTTTCTTAGCTAGGTGAGTCTCTACATATTAATAGCTTATTTCTTTCTCAGCTAGCGTAAGTCTCTAGCATTATTCTTCTTTCTTACCTACCGTGAGTCTCTAACAAATAATAGCTTTATTCTTCTTTCTTTAGGTAGCGTGGTCTCTAACAAATTAATAGCTTTATTCTTCTTTCTTAGGTAGCGTGAGTCTCTAACATATTAATAGCTTTATTCTTTTTTCTTAGGTAGCGTAAGTCTCTAACATATTAATAGCTTTATTCTTCTTTCTTAGGTAGCGTGAGTCTCTAACAAATTAATAGCTTTATTCTTTTTTCTTAGGTAGCGTGAGTCTCTAACAAATTAATAGCTTTATTCTTCTTTCTTAGGTAGCGTGAGTCTCTAACATATTAATAGCTTTATTCTTTTTTCTTAGGTAGCGTGAGTCTCTAACATATTAATGCCTTCATTTTGCATTGTGATCTTTTACTGAAATCATGATTACTATTATACTTAGGGATTCTCTCTGTTTATCAGTTATACAGTAAACAAGTATGTTGTTTTATTTACAAATTTGTTTGTTGTAATTTTACCATTAGTCAAAATAACTACTTAAC
>JACMZG010000270.1:7049-28882 GCA_018340805.1 Microvelia longipes
AGAATTAAAATTGGAACGGTCGTAAAAATCGGTCCCAAAAAGGTCAAAATTCACATTTTGATATTTAAATTTCTACGCTGAAAATTTATCGTACGATTTCGAATTTGGTATCAATCTTCCTAGAAATAATTCTAAAACATTTTCATATATACTTTCTCGGCAAAATGTCTGGTTCTTTCAAAAAAGTATGTGACGGACGGGAAAACTAGCAATCGTTTTTTAAAATTTTCAGTCAAAAATGATCGATCGGATGCGAAAATGGTACACCATTCGATTCAGAATAAATTCTACACATTTTCACAATCCTGGTTGCTGTAAAAATATTCTTGGTTAATAAAGTAGAAATTTTTGAAAAGGGTACCCCACCAAATCATAAGAATAAATACTAATCTCTGTAATACTTAATCGTAATGTAATAAATTTGTTAATCGTTAGACTCAGATTAAAACTAAACATAATTTCCAGTATGATGTCCTATAGAATATGCTTCAATCTAAGAAATAATAATAATAATATTATTAATTATAAATTAGAAAAATAAATCATTAAGAAATAATAAATATTTAAAAGTATCTTGATACCATTGTATGCAGAATAAAATTCTCTATATTTTTCATAAGTGGTTGCTTTAGAAATATGCTTCCTTCAAGAGATAAATATAATTATATAATTATTATTATACATTAAGTTATAATCAAAACAAAAATTTTAAAAATGTTTTGTTACCAAAAGATGCAGAATAAAAAAGTATTTATACATTGCCTAAAGGACTACCCTCGAAAAACGAAGTTCCCTTCATGGAGAAAAATGAAGAAAAGGAGATAGTAGATAGTGCTACAGAAACAAAATGTAACCGAAATTTTTTTACCCCCCCCCCCTAGCAAAAAACATCAATGTTTTAGAAAATGTTATAATGCTATAATGATGTAATCGATGACGCAATGAAAGAATACGTCAGAATTACATAATTTACATAATCAATGAGAAATTACGTAATAAGAATAAAATGACGTCATTCTTAGGTTTTCATTACGTAATCGAAAGAAATTTCATAACAAAGTAAGATTAACGTAAAGATTTTCGAATTCAATTGGAACGGTCGTAAAAATCGGTCCAAAAGGTCAAAATTCAACATTTTTGATATTAAATTTCTCGCTGAAATTTTAAATTCGTACGAATTTCCGAATTTGGTATCGACTTCCTAGAAATTAATTTAAACATTTTCAGTATAGCTTTGTTGGCGCAAAATGTCTAGTTCTTTCAAAAAGTATGTGACGGACGGAACACTATCACTGTATTAAAATTTCGTCAAAATGATCGCAATCGATTCGAAAATGGTACATTCGATTCAGAATAAAATCTACACATTTTCACAACTGGGTTTGCAGTAAAAATATTCTTGGTAATAAGATAGAAATTTCTGAAAAAGTACCTCACCAATCATAAGAAATACTAACTCTGTAAATACTTATAGTAATGTAGTAAATTTGGTATCGTTAGACTCAGATTTAAAAACTAAACATATTTCAATGTAATGATGTCCATAGAAATATGCTTCATTCTAGAAATAATATAAAATTATATATAATTAATTATAAATTACAAATATATCATTGAAAAATATTATTAAAATAATCTTGATACCATTGTATGCAGAATAAAATTCTCTATATTTTCATATAGTGTTTGCTTTAGAAATATGCTTCCTTCAAGAGATAATATATAATTATATAATTAATTATACATTAAGTTATAATCAAAAATAATAATATTTAAAATGTTTGTTACCAAAAGATGCAGAAATAAAAAAAGTATTTATACATTGCCTAAAGGACTACCTCGAAAAACGATTCCTTCATGGAGAAAAAATGAAGAACAGGAAGTAGGTAGATAGTGGCTAACAGAAACAAATGTAACCGAAATTTTTTACCCCCCCCTAGCCAAGAAAACATCAATGTTTTAGAAAATGTTATAATGCTATATGATGTAATCGATGACGCAATGAAGAATGTGACGTCAGAAATTACATAATTATTACATAATCAATGAGAAATTACGTAATAAGAATAAATGACGTCATTCTTAGGTTTTCATTACGTAATCGAAAAGAAATTTCATAACAAAGTAAGATTACGTAAAAGAGATTTTTCGAATTCAAAATTGGAACGGTCGTAAAAATCGGTCCAAAAGGTCAAAATTCAACATTGATATTTAATTTCTCGCTGAAATTTTATCGTACGATTCGAATTTGGTATCGATCTTCCTAGAATATTAATTCTAAACATTTTCATATATTTTCTGGGCAAAAATGTCTGGTTCTTTCAAAAAAGTATGTGGCGGACGGGAACACTATGCACTGTATTTTTAAAATTTTCAGTCAAAAATGATCGCATCGATTCGAAAATGGTACCATTCGATTCAGAATAAAATTCTACACATTTCACACTGGGTTTGCAGTAAAAATTCTTGGTTAATAAAGATAGAAATTTCTGAAAGGGTACCTCACCAATCATAAGAAAATACTAACTCTGTAAATACTTATAGTTGTAATAAATTTGGTATCGTTAGACTCAGATTTAAAAACTAAACATATTTCATGTATGATGTCCTATAGAAATATGCTTATTCTAGAAATAATATTAATTATATAAATAATTATAAATTATAAATATAATCATTAGAAATAATAATATTTAAATAATCTTGATACCATTGTATGCAGAATAAAATTCTCTATATTTTTCATAAGTGTTGCTTTAGAAATATGCTTCTTCAAGAGATAATATATAATTATATAATTAATTCATATAGTTATAATCAAAAATAATATTTTAAAAAATGTTTGTTACCAAAAGATGCAGAAAAAAAGTGTTTATACATTGCCTAAAGGACTACCCTCGAAAAACGATTCCTTCATGGAGAAAAATGAAGAACAGGAGAGTAGGTAGAAGTGGCTAACAGAAACAAATGTAACCGAATTTTTTACCCCCCCTAGCAAGAAAACATCAATGTTTTAGAAAATGTTATAATGCTATATTGATGTAATCGATGACGCAATGAAAGAAATGTGACGTCAAAATTACATAATTATTACATAATCAATGAGAAATTACGTAATAAGAAATAAAATGACGTCATTCTTAGGTTTTCATTACGTAATCGAAAAGAAATTTCATAACAAAGTAAGATTACGTAAAAGATTTTTCGAATTCAAATTGGAACGGTCGTAAAAATCGGTCCAAAAGGTCAAAATTCAACATTTTGATATTTAAATTTCTCGCTCGCTGAAATTTTATCGTACGATTTGAATTTGGAATCGATCTTCTAGAAATTAATTCTAAAAACATTTTCATGTATACTTTCTCGGGCAAAAATGTCTGTTCTTTCAAAAAAGTATGTGCGGACGGAACACTATGCACTGTATTTTAAAATTTTCAGTCAAAATGATCGCATCGATTCGAAAATGGTACCATTCGATTCAGAATAAAATTCTACACATTTTTCACACTGGGTTTGCAGTAAAAATATTCTTGGTTAATAAGATAGAAATTTCTGAAAAGGGTACCTCACCAATCATAAGAAATACTACTCTGTAAATACTTATGTAATGTAATAAATTTGGTATCGTTAGACTCAGATTTAAAAACTAAACATATTTCATGTATGATGTCCATAGAAATATGCTTCTAGAAATAATATATATTATATAAATTATTATAATTAAATATAATCATTAGAAAATAATATATATTTAAAATAATCTTGATACCATTGTATGCAGAATAAAAATTCTCTATATTTTCATATAGTGTTTGCTTTAGAAATATGCTTCCTTCAAGAGATAATATATAATTATATAATTAATTATACATTATAGTTATAATCAAAAATAATAATATTTTTAAAAATGTTATGTTACCAAAAGATGCAGAATAAAAAGTGTTAAACATTGCCTAAAGGACTACCTCGAAAAACGATTCCTTCATGGAGAAAAATGAAGAACAGGAGAGTAGGTAGATAGTGGCTAACAGAAACAAATGTAACCGAAATTTTTTACCCCCCCCTAGCAAGAAAACATCAATGTTTTAGAAAATGTTATAATGCTATATGATGTAATCGATGACGCAATGAAAGAATGTGACGTCAGAATTACATAATTATTACATAATCAATGAGAAATTACGTAATAAGAAAAATGACGTCATTCTTAGGTTTTCATTACGTAATCGAAAAGAAATTTCATAACAAAGTAAGATTACGTAAAAAGATTTTTCGAATTCAAATTGGAACGGTCGTAAAATCGGTCCAAAAGGTCAAATTCAACATTTTGATATTTAAATTTCTCGCTGAAATTTTATCGTACGATTTCGAATTTGGAATCGATCTTCCAGAAATTAATTCTAAAAACATTCATGTATACTTTCGGGCAAAAATGTCTGGTTCTTTCAAAAAAGTATGTGGCGGACGGAAACACTATGCACTGTATTTTAAAATTTTCAGTCAAAAATGATCGCATCGATTCGAAAATGGTACCATTCGATTCAGAATAAATTCTACACATTTTTCACACTGGGTTTGCAGTAAAATATTCTTGGTTAATAAGATAGAAATTTTCTGAAAAGGTACCTCACCAATCATAAGAAAATACTAACTCTGTAAATACTTATCGTAATGTAATAAATTTGGTATCGTTAGACTCAGATTTAAAAACTAACATATTTCATGTATGATGTCCTATAGAAATATGCTTCATTCTAGAAATAATATATAATTATATAATTAATTATAAATTATAAATATAATCATTAGAAATAATATATTTAAAATAATCTTGATACATTGTATGCAGAATAAAATTCTCTATATTTTTTCATATAGTGTTTGCTTTAGAAATATGCTTCCTTCAAGAGATAATATATAATTATATAATTAATATACATTATTTATAATCAAAAATAATATATTTTAAAAATGTTTACCAAAAGATGCAGAATAAAAAAGTGTTTATACATTGCCTAAAGGACTACCCTCGAAAAACGATTCCTTCATGGAGAAAAATGAAGAACAGGAGAGTAGGTAGATAGTGGCTAACAGAAACAAATGTAACCGAAATTTTTACCCCCCCCTAGCAAGAAAACATCAATGTTTAGAAAATGTTATAATGCTATATGATGTAATCGATGACGCAATGAAAGAATGTGACGTCAAAATTACATAATTATTACATAATCAATGAGAATTACGTAATAAGAAATAAATGACGTCATTCTAGGTTTCATTACGTAATCGAAAAAAATTTCATAACAAAGTAAGATTACGTAAAAAGATTTTCGAATTCAAATTGGAACGGTCGTAAAATCGGTCCAAAAGTCAAAATTCACATTTTGATATTTAAATTTCTCGCTGAAATTTTATCGTACGATTTCGAATTTGGTAATCGATCTTCCTAGAAATTAATTCTTAACATTTTCATGTATACTTTCTCGGGCAAAAATGTCTGGTTCTTTCAAAAAGTATGTGGCGGACGGAAACACTATGCACTGTATTTTAAAATTTTCAGTCAAAATGATCGCATCGATTCGAAAATGGTACCATTCGATCAGAATAAAATTCTACACATTTTCACACTGGGTTTGCAGTAAAAATATTCTTGGTTAATAAGATAGAAATTTCTGAAAGGGTACCTCACAATCATAAGAAAAATACTAACTCTGTAAATACTTATAGTAATGTAATAAATTGGTATCGTTAGACTCAGATTTAAAAACTAAACATATTTCATGTATGATGTCCTATAGAAATATGCTTCATTCTAGAAATAATATATAATTATATAATTAATTATAAATTAAAATATAAATCATTAGAAAATATTATTTAAAATAATCTTGATACCATTGTATGCAGAATAAAATTCTCTATATTTTTCATATAGTGTTTGCTTTAGAAATGCTTCCTTCAAGAGATAATATATAATATATAATTAATATACATTATAGTTATAATCAAAAATAATAATATTTTTAAAAATGTTATGTTACCAAAAAGATGCAGAATAAAAAAGTTTTAATACATTGCCTAAAGACTACCTCGAAAAACGATTCCTTCATGGAGAAAAATGAAGAACAGGAGAGTAGGTAGATAGGTGGCTAACAGAAACAAATGTAACCGAAATTTTTTCCCCCCCTAGCAAGAAAACATCAATGTTTTAAAAATGTTATAATGCTATATGATGTAATCGATGACGCAATGAAAGAATGTGACGTCAAAATTACATAATTATACATAATCAATGAGAAATTACGTAATAAGAAATAAAATGACGTCATTCTTAGGTTTTCATTACGTAATCGAAAAGAAATTTCATAACAAAGTAAATTACGTAAAAAGATTTTCGAATTCAAATTGGAACGGTCGTAAAAATCGGTCCAAAAGGTCAAAATTCAACATTTTATTTAAATTTCTCGCTGAAATTTTATCGTACGATTTCGAATTTGGTATCGATCTTCCTAGAAATTAATTCTAAACATTTTCATGTATACTTTCTTGGGCAAAAATGTCTGGTTCTTTCAAAAAAGTATGTGGCGGACGGGAACACTATGCACTGTATTTTAAAATTTTCAGTCAAAAATGATCGCAATCGATTCGAAAATGGTACCATTCGATTCAGAATAAAATTCTACACATTTTCACACTGGGTTTGCAGTAAAAATATTCTTGGTTAATAAGATAGAAATTTCTGAAAAGGGTACCTCACCAATCATAAGAAAATACTAACTCTGTAAATACTTATAGTAATGTAATAAATTTGGTATCGTTAGACTCAGATTTAAAAACTAAACATATTTCATGTATGATGTCTATAGAAATGCTTCATTCTAGAAATAATATATAATTATATATAATTAATTATAAATTACAAATATCATTAGAATAATATTATTTAAAATAATCTTGATACCATTGTATGCAGAATAAAAATTCTCTATATTTTCATAGTGTTTGCTTTAGAAATATGCTTCCTTCAAGAGATAATATATAATTATATAATTAATTATACATTATAGTTATAATCAAAAATAATAATATTTTAAAAATGTTATGTTACCAAAATGCAGAATAAAAAAGTATTTAAACATTGCCTAAAGGACTACCCTCGAAAAACGATTCCTTCATGGAGAAAAATGAAGAACAGGAGAGTAGGTAGATAGTGGCTAACAAAAAAAATGTAACCGAAATTTTTTACCCCCCCTAGCAAGAAAACATCAATGTTTTAGAAAATGTTATAATGCTATATGATGTAATCGATGACGCAATGAAAGAATGTGACGTCAGAATTACATAATTATTACATAATCAATGAGAAATTACGTAATAAGAAATAAAATGACGTCATTCTTAGGTTTTCATTACGTAATCGAAAAGAAATTTCATAACAAAGTAAGATTACGTAAAAAGATTTTTCGAATTCAAATTGGAACGGTCGTAAAAATCGGTCCAAAAGGTCAAAAATTCAACATTTGATATTTAAATTTCTCGCTGAAATTTTATCGTACGATTCGAATTTGGTATCGATCTTCCTAGAAATTAATTCTAAACATTTTCATGTATACTTTCTCGGCAAAAATGTCTGGTTCTTTCAAAAAAGTATGTGGCGACGGGACACTATGCACTGTATTTAAAATTTTCAGTCAAAAATGATCGCATCGATTCGAAAATGGTACCATTCGATTCAGAATAAAATTCTACACATTTTTCACACTGGGTTTGCAGTAAAAATATTCTTGGTTAATAAGATAGAAATTTCTGAAAGGGTACCTCACCAATCATAAGAAATACTAACTCTGTAAATACTTATAGTAATGTAATAAATTTGGTATCGTTAGACTCAGATTTAAAAACTAAACATATTCATGTATGATGTCCTATAGAAATATGCTTCATTCTAGAAATAATATATAATTATATATTAATTAATTATAAATTACAAATATAATCATTAGAAATAATATATTTAAAATAATCTTGATACCATTGTATGCAGAATAAATTCTCTATATTTTTCATATAGTGTTTGCTTTAGAAATATGCTTCCTTCAAGAGATAATATATAATTATATAATTAATTATACATTATAGTTATAATCAAAAATAATAATTTTTTAAAAATGTTATGTTACCAAAAGATGCAGAATAAAAAAGTATTTATACATTGCCTAAAGGACTACCCTCGAAAAACGATTCCTTCATGGAGAAAAATGAAGAACAGGAGAGTAGGTAGATAGTGGCTAACAGAAACAAATGTAACCGAAATTTTTACCCCCCCCTAGCAAGAAAACATCAATGTTTTAGAAAATGTTATAATGCTATATGATGTAATCGATGACGCAATGAAAGAATGTGACGTCAAATTACATAATTATTACATAATCAATGAGAAATTACGTAATAAGAAATAAAATGACGTCATTCTTAGTTTTCATTACGTAATCGAAAAGAAATTTCATAACAAAGTAAGATTACGTAAAAAGATTTTTCGAATTCAAATTGGAACGGTCGTAAAAATCGGTCCAAAAGGTCAAAATTCAACATTTTGATATTTAAATTTCTCGCTGAAATTTTATCGTACGATTTCGAATTTGGTATCGATCTTCCTAGAAATTAATTCTAAACATTTTCATGTATACTTTCTCGGGCAAAAATGTCTGGTTCTTTCAAAAAAGTATGTGGCGGACGGGAACACTATGCACTGTATTTAAAATTTTCAGTCAAAAATGATCGCATCGATTCGAAAATGGTACCATTCGATTCAGAATAAAATTCTACACATTTTTCACACTGGGTTTGCAGTAAAAATATTCTTGGTTAATAAGATAGAAATTTTCTGAAAGGGTACCTCACCAATCATAAGAAAAATACTAACTCTGTAAATACTTATCGTAATGTAATAAATTTGGTATCGTTAGACTCAGATTTAAAAACTAAACATATTTCATGTATGATGTCCTATAGAAATATGCTTCATTCTAGAAATAATATATAATTATATATAATTAATTATAAATTATAAATATAATCATTAGAAATAATAATATTTAAAATAATCTTGATACCATTGTATGCAGAATAAAATTCTCTATATTTTTCATATAGTGTTTGCTTTAGAAATATGCTTCCTTCAAGAGATAATATATAATTATATAATTAATTATACATTATAGTTATAATCAAAAATAATAATATTTTTAAAAATGTTATGTTACCAAAAGATGCAGAATAAAAAAGTATTTATACATTGCCTAAAGGACTACCCTCGAAAAACGATTCCTTCATGGAGAAAAATGAAGAACAGGAGAGTAGGTAGATAGTGGCTAACAGAAACAAATGTAACCGAAGTTTTTACCCCCCCCTAGCAAGAAAACATCAATGTTTTAGAAAATGTATAATGCTATATGATGTAATCGATGACGCAATGAAATGTGACGTCAGAATTACATAATTATTACATAATCAATGAGAAATTACGTAATAAGAAATAAATTACGTCATTCTTAGGTTTTCATTACGTAATCGAAAAGAAATTTCATAACAAAGTAAGATTACGTAAAAAGATTTTTCGAATTCAAATTGGAACGGTCGTAAAAATCGGTCCAAAAGGTCAAAATTCAACATTTTGATATTTAAATTTCTCGCTGAAATTTTATCGTACGATTTCGAATTTGGTATCGATCTTCCTAGAAATTAATTCTAAACATTTTCATAATACTTTCTCGGGCAAAAATGTCTGGTTCTTTCAAAAAAGTATGTGGCGGACGGGAACACTATGCACTGTTTTTTAAAATTTCAGTCAAAAATGATCGCATCGATTCGAAAATGGTACCATTCGATTCAGAATAAAATTCTACACATTTTTCACACTGGGTTTGCAGTAAAAATATTCTTGGTTAATAAGATAGAAATTTTCTGAAAAGGGTACCTCACCAATCATAAGAAAAATACTAACTCTGTAAATACTTATCGTAATGTAATAAATTTGGTATCGTTAGACTCAGATTTAAAAACTAAACATATTTCATGTATGATGTCCTATAGAAATATGCTTCATCTAGAAATAATATATAATTATATTATTAATTATAAATTAGAAATATAATCATTAGAAATAATAATATTTAAAATAATCTTGATACCATTGTATGCAGAATAAAATTCTCCATATTTTCATATAGTGTTTGCTTTAGAAATATGCTTCCTTCAAGAGATAATATATAATTATATAATTAATTATACATTATTGTTATAATCAAAAATAATAATATTTTTAAAAATGTTTTGTTACCAAAAGATGCAGAATAAAAAGTATTTATACATTGCCTAAAGGACTACCCTCGAAAAACGATTCCTTCATGGAGAAAAATGAAGAACAGGAGAGTAGGTAGATAGTGGCTAACAGAAACAAATGTAACCGAAGTTTTTACCCCCCCCTAGCAAGAAAACATCAATGTTTTAGAAAATGTTATAATGCTATATGATGTAATCGATGACGCAATGAAAGAATGTGACGTCAGAATTACATAATTATTACATAATCAATGAGAAATTACGTAATAAGAAATAAAATTACGTCATTCTTAGGTTTTCATTACGTAATCGAAAAGAAAATTTCATAACAAAGTAAGATTACGTAAAAAGATTTTTCGAATTCAAATTGGAACGGTCGTAAAAATCGGTCCAAAAGGTCAAAATTCAACATTTTGATTTAAATTTCTCGCTGAAATTTTATCGTACGATTTCGAATTTGGTATCGATCTTCCTAGAAATTAATTCTAAACATTTTCATATATACTTTCTCGGGCAAAAATGTCTGGTTCTTTCAAAAAAGTATGTGACGGACGGGAACACTATGCACTGTTTTTAAAATTTCAGTCAAAAATGATCGCATCGATTCGAAAATGGTACCATTCGATTCAGAATAAAATTCTACACATTTTTCACACTGGGTTTGCAGTAAAAATATTCTTGGTTAATAAGATAGAAATTTTCTGAAAAGGGTACCTCACCAATCATAAGAAAAATACTAACTCTGTAAATACTTATCGTAATGTAATAAATTTGGTATCGTTAGACTCAGATTTAAAAACTAAACATATTTCATGTATGATGTCCTATAGAAATATGCTTCATCTAGAAATAATATATAATTATATATATTAATTATAAATTAGAAATATAATCATTAGAAATAATAATATTTAAAATAATCTTGATACCATTGTATGCAGAATAAAATTCTCCATATTTTCATATAGTGTTTGCTTTAGAAATATGCTCCTTCAAGAGATAATATATAATTATATAATTAATTATACATTATTGTTATAATCAAAAATAATAATATTTTTAAAAATGTTTTGTTACCAAAAGATGCAGAATAAAAAAGTATTTATACATTGCCTAAAGGACTACCCTCGAAAAACGATTCCTTCATGGAGAAAAATGAAGAACAGGAGAGTAGGTAGATAGTGGCTAACAGAAACAAATGTAACCGAAGTTTTTTACCCCCCCCCTAGCAAGAAAACATCAATGTTTTAGAAAATGTTATAATGCTATATGATGTAATCGATGACGCAATGAAAGAATGTGACGTCAGAATTACATAATTATTACATAATCAATGAGAAATTACGTAATAAGAAATAAAATTACGTCATTCTTAGGTTTTCATTACGTAATCGAAAAGAAATTTCATAACAAAGTAAGATTACGTAAAAAGATTTTTCGAATTCAAATTGGAACGGTCGTAAAAATCGGTCCAAAAGGTCAAAATTCAACATTTTGATATTTAAATTTCTCGCTGAAATTTTATCGTACGATTTCGAATTTGGTATCGATCTTCCTAGAAATTAATTCTAAACATTTTCATATATACTTTCTCGGGCAAAAATGTCTGGTTCTTTCAAAAAAGTATGTGACGGACGGGAACACTATGCACTGTTTTTAAAATTTCAGTCAAAAATGATCGTATCGATTCGAAAATGGTACCATTCGATTCAGAATAAAATTCTACACATTTTTCACACTGGGTTTGCTGTAAAAATATTCTTGGTTAATAAGATAGAAATTTTCTGAAAAGGGTACCTCACCAATCATAAGAAAAATACTAACTCTGTAAATACTTATCGTAATGTAATAAATTTGGTATCGTTAGACTCAGATTTAAAAACTAAACATATTTCATGTATGATGTCCTATAGAAATATGCTTCAATTAGAAATAATATATAATTATATATTATTAATTATAAATTAGAAATATAATCATTAGAAATAATAATATTAAAATAATCTTGATACCATTGTATGCAGAATAAAATTCTCCATATTTTCATATAGTGTTTGCTTTAGAAATATGCGTCCTTCAAGAGATAATATATAATTATATAATTAATTATACATTATTGTTATAATCAAAAATAATAATATTTTAAAAATGTTTTGTACCAAAAGATGCAGAATAAAAAAGTATTTATACATTGCCTAAAGGACTACCCTCGAAAAACGATTCCTTCATGGAGAAAAATGAAGAACAGGAGAGTAGGTAGATAGTGGCTAACAGAAACAAATGTAACCGAAGTTTTTACCCCCCCCCTAGCAAGAAAAACATCAATGTTTTAGAAAATGTTATAATGCTATATGATGTAATCGATGACGCAATGAAAGAATGTGACGTCAGAATTACATAATTATTACATAATCAATGAGAAATTACGTAATAAGAAATAAAATTACGTCATTCTTAGGTTTTCATTACGTAATCGAAAAGAAATTTCATAACAAAGTAAGATTACGTAAAAAGATTTTTCGAATTCAAATTGGAACGGTCGTAAAAATCGGTCCAAAAGGTCAAAATCAACATTTTGATATTTAAATTTCTCGCTGAAATTTATCGTACGATTTCGAATTTGGTATCGATCTTCCTAGAAATTAATTCTAAACATTTTCATATATACTTTCTCGGGCAAAAATGTCTGGTTCTTTCAAAAAAGTATGTGACGGACGGGAACACTATGCACTGTTTTTAAAACTTTCAGTCAAAAATGATCGTATCGATTCGAAAATGGTACCATTCGATTCAGAATAAAATTCTACACATTTTTCACACTGGGTTTGCTGTAAAAATATTCTTGGTTAATAAGATAGAAATTTTCTGAAAAGGGTACCTCACCAATCATAAGAAAAATACTAACTCTGTAAATACTTATCGTAATGTAATAAATTTGGTATCGTTAGACTCAGATTTAAAAACTAAACATATTTCATGTATGATGTCCTATAGAAATATGCTTCAATCTAGAAATAATATATAATTATATATATTAATTATAAATTAGAAATATAATCATTAGAAATAATAATATTTAAAATAATCTTGATACCATTGTATGCAGAATAAAATTCTCCATATTTCATATAGTGTTTGCTTTAGAAATATGCGTCCTTCAAGAGATAATATATAATTATATAATTAATTATACATTATTGTTATAATCAAAAATAATAATATTTTTAAAAAATGTTTGTTACCAAAAGATGCAGAATAAAAAAGTATTTATACATTGCCTAAAGGACTACCCTCGAAAAACGATTCCTTCATGGAGAAAAATGAAGAACAGGAGAGTAGGTAGATAGTGGCTAACAGAAACAAATGTAACCGAAGTTTTTTACCCCCCCCCTAGCAAGAAAACATCAATGTTTTAGAAAATGTTATAATGCTATATGATGTAATCGATGACGCAATGAAAGAATGTGACGTCAGAATTACATAATTATTACATAATCAATGAGAAATTACGTAATAAGAAATAAAATTACGTCATTCTTAGGTTTTCATTACGTAATCGAAAAGAAATTTCATAACAAAGTAAGATTACGTAAAAAGATTTTTCGAATTCAAATTGGAACGGTCGTAAAAATCGGTCCAAAAGGTCAAAATTCAACATTTTGATATTTAAATTTCTCGCTGAAATTTTATCGTACGATTTCGAATTTGGTATCGATCTTCCTAGAAATTAATTCTAAACATTTTCATATATACTTTCTCGGGCAAAAATGTCTGGTTCTTTCAAAAAAGTATGTGCGGACGGGAACACTATGCACTGTTTTTTAAAACTTTCAGTCAAAAATGATCGTATCGATTCGAAAATGGTACCATTCGATTCAGAATAAAATTCTACACATTTTTCACACTGGGTTTGCTGTAAAAATATTCTTGGTTAATAATAGAAATTTTCTGAAAGGGTACCTCACCAATCATAAGAAAAATACTAACTCTGTAAATACTTATCGTAATGTAATAAATTTGGTATCGTTAGACTCAGATTTAAAAACTAAACATATTTCATGTATGATGTCCTATAGAAATATGCTTCAATCTAGAAATAAATATATAATTATATATATTAATTATAAATTAGAAATATAATCATTAGAAATAATAATATTTAAAATAATCTTGATACCATTGTATGCAGAATAAAATTCTCCATATTTGTCATATAGTGTTTGCTTTAGAAATATGCGTCCTTCAAGAGATAATATATAATTATATAATTAATTATACATTATTGTTATAATCAAAAATAATAATATTTTAAAAATGTTTTGTTACCAAAAGATGCAGAATAAAAAAGTATTTATACATTGCCTAAAGGACTACCCTCGAAAAACGATTCCTTCATGGAGAAAAATGAAGAACAGGAGAGTAGGTAGATAGTGGCTAACAGAAACAAATGTAACCGAAGTTTTTACCCCCCCTAGCAAGAAAACATCAATGTTTTAGAAAATGTTATAATGCTATATGATGTAATCGATGACGCAATGAAGAATGTGACGTCAGAATTACATAATTATTACATAATCAATGAGAAATTACGTAATAAGAAATAAAATTACGTCATTCTTAGGTTTTCATTACGTAATCGAAAAGAAATTTCATAACAAAGTAAGATTACGTAAAAAGATTTTTCGAATTCAAATTGGAACGGTCGTAAAAATCGGTCCAAAAGGTCAAAATTCAACATTTTGATATTTAAATTTCTCGCTGAAATTTTATCGTACGATTTCGAATTTGGTATCGATCTTCCTAGAAATTAATTCTAAACATTTTCATATATACTTTCTCGGGCAAAAATGTCTGGTTCTTTCAAAAAAGTATGTGGCGGACGGGAACACTATGCACTGTTTTTAAAACTTTCAGTCAAAAATGATCGTATCGATTCGAAAATGGTACCATTCGATTCAGAATAAAATTCTACACATTTTTCACACTGGGTTTGCTGTAAAAATATTCTTGGTTAATAAGATAGAAATTTTCTGAAAAGGGTACCTCACCAATCATAAGAAAATACTAACTCTGTAAATACTTATCGTAATGTAATAAATTTGGTATCGTTAGACTCAGATTTAAAAACTAAACATATTTCATGTATGATGTCCTATAGAAATATGCTTCAATCTAGAAATAATATATAATTATATTATTAATTATAAATTAGAAATATAATCATTAGAAATAATAATATTTAAAATAATCTTGATACCATTGTATGCAGAATAAAATTCTCCATATTTGTCATATAGTGTTTGCTTTAGAAATATGCGTCCTTCAAGAGATAATATATAATTATATAATTAATTATACATTATTGTTATAATCAAAAATAATAATATTTTTAAAATGTTTTGTTACCAAAAGATGCAGAATAAAAAAGTATTTATACATTGCCTAAAGGACTACCCTCGAAAAACGATTCCTTCATGGAGAAAAATGAAGAACAGGAGAGTAGGTAGATAGTGGCTAACAGAAACAAATGTAACCGAAGTTTTTTACCCCCCCTAGCAAGAAAACATCAATGTTTTAGAAAATGTTATAATGCTATATGATGTAATCGATGACGCAATGAAAGAATGTGACGTCAGAATTACATAATTATTACATAATCAATGAGAAATTACGTAATAAGAAATAAAATTACGTCATTCTTAGGTTTTCATTACGTAATCGAAAAGAAATTTCATAACAAAGTAAGATTACGTAAAAAGATTTTTCGAATTCAAATTGGAACGGTCGTAAAAATCGGTCCAAAAGGTCAAAATTCAACATTTTGATATTTAAATTTCTCGCTGAAATTTATCGTACGATTTCGAATTTGGTATCGATCTTCCTAGAAATTAATTCTAAACATTTTCATATATACTTTCTCGGCAAAAATGTCTGGTTCTTTCAAAAAAGTATGTGGCGGACGGGAACACTATGCACTGTTTTTTAAAACTTTCAGTCAAAAATGATCGTATCGATTCGAAAATGGTACCATTCGATTCAGAATAAAATTCTACACATTTTTCACACTGGGTTTGCTGTAAAAAATTCTTGGTTAATAAGATAGAAATTTTCTGAAAAGGGTACCTCACCAATCATAAGAAAAATACTAACTCTGTAAATACTTATCGTAATGTAATAAATTTGGTATCGTTAGACT
The DNA here is from genome assembly GCA_018340805.1 of Microvelia longipes. Classification (NCBI taxonomy): domain Eukaryota; kingdom Metazoa; phylum Arthropoda; class Insecta; order Hemiptera; family Veliidae; genus Microvelia; species Microvelia longipes. The sequence goes on from JACMZG010000270.1 coordinate 23,587, forward strand.
CAGATTTAAAAACTAAACATATTTCATGTATGATGTCCTATAGAAATATGCTTCAATCTAGAAATAATATATAATTATATATTATTAATTAAAATTAGAAATATAATCATTAGAAATAATAATATTTAAAATAATCTTGATACCATTGTATGCAGAATAAAATTCTCCATATTGTCATATAGTGTTTGCTTTAGAAATATGCGTCCTTCAAGAGATAATATATAATTATATAATTAATTATACATTATTGTTATAATCAAAAATAATAATATTTTTAAAAATGTTTGTTACCAAAAGATGCAGAATAAAAAAGTATTATACATTGCCTAAAGGACTACCCTCGAAAAACGATTCCTTCATGGAGAAAAATGAAGAACAGGAGAGTAGGTAGATAGTGGCTAACAGAAACAAATGTAACCGAAGTTTTTTACCCCCCCCCTAGCAAGAAAACATCAATGTTTTAGAAAATGTTATAATGCTATATGATGTAATCGATGACGCAATGAAAGAATGTGACGTCAGAATTACATAATTATTACATAATCAATGAGAAATTACGTAATAAGAAATAAAATTACGTCATTCTTAGGTTTTCATTACGTAATCGAAAAGAAATTTCATAACAAAGTAAGATTACGTAAAAAGATTTTTCGAATTCAAATTGGAACGGTCGTAAAAATCGGTCCAAAAGGTCAAAATTCAACATTTGATATTTAAATTTCTCGCTGAAATTTTATCGTACGATTTCGAATTTGGTATCGATCTTCCTAGAAATTAATTCTAAAACATTTTCATATATACTTTCTCGGGCAAAAATGTCTGGTTCTTTCAAAAAAGTATGTGGCGGACGGGAACACTATGCACTGTTTTTAAAACTTTCAGTCAAAAATGATCGTATCGATTCGAAAATGGTACCATTCGATTCAGAATAAAATTCTACACATTTTTCACACTGGGTTTGCTGTAAAAATATTCTTGGTTAATAAGATAGAAATTTTCTGAAAAGGGTACCTCACCAATCATAAGAAAAATACTAACTCTGTAAATACTTATCGTAATGTAATAAATTTGGTATCGTTAGACTCAGATTTAAAAACTAAACATATTTCATGTATGATGTCCTATAGAAATATGCTTCAATCTAGAAATAATATATAATTATATATTATTAATTATAAATTAAATATAATCATTAGAAATAATAATATTAAAATAATCTTGATACCATTGTATGCAGAATAAAATTCTCTCCATATTTGTCATATAGTGTTTGCTTTAGAAATATGCGTCCTTCAAGAGATAATATATAATTATAATAAATAATTATACATTATTGTTATAATCAAAAATAATAATATTTTTAAAAATGTTTTGTTACCAAAGATGCAGAATAAAAAAGTATTTATACATTGCCTAAAGGACTACCCTCGAAAAACGATTCCTTCATGGAGAAAAATGAAGAACAGGAGAGTAGGTAGATAGTGGCTAACAGAAACAAATGTAACCGAAGTTTTTTACCCCCCCTAGCAAGAAAACATCAATGTTTTAGAAAATGTTATAATGCTATATGATGTAATCGATGACGCAATGAAAGAATGTGACGTCAGAATTACATAATTATTACATAATCAATGAGAAATTACGTAATAAGAAATAAAATTACGTCATTCTTAGGTTTTCATTACGTAATCGAAAAGAAATTTCATAACAAAGTAAGATTACGTAAAAAGATTTTCGAATTCAAATTGGAACGGTCGTAAAAATCGGTCCAAAAGGTCAAAATTCAACATTTTGATATTTAAATTTCTCGCTGAAATTTTATCGTACGATTTCGAATTTGGTATCGATCTTCCTAGAAATTAATTCTAAACATTTTCATATATACTTTCTCGGCAAAAATGTCTGGTTCTTCAAAAAAGTATGTGACGGACGGGAACACTATGCACTGTTTTTTAAAACTTTCAGTCAAAAATGATCGTATCGATTCGAAAATGGTACCATTCGATTCAGAATAAAATTCTACACATTTTTCACACTGGGTTTGCTGTAAAAATATTCTTGGTTAATAAGATAGAAATTTTCTGAAAAGGGTACCTCACCAATCATAAGAAAAATACTAACTCTGTAAATACTTATCGTAATGTAATAAATTTGGTATCGTTAGACTCAGATTTAAAAACTAAACATATTTCATGTATGATGTCCTATAGAAATATGCTTCAATCTAGAAATAATATATAATTATATATTATTAATTATAAATTAGAAATATAATCATTAGAAATAATAATATTTAAAATAATCTTGATACCATTGTATGCAGAATAAAATTCTCCATATTTGTCATATAGTGTTTGCTTTAGAAATATGCGTCCTTCAAGAGATAATATATAATTATATAATTAATTATACATTATTGTTATAATCAAAAATAATAATATTTTTAAAAATGTTTTGTTACCAAAAGATGCAGAATAAAAAAGTATTTATACATTGCCTAAAGGACTACCCTCGAAAAACGATTCCTTCATGGAGAAAAATGAAGAACAGGAGAGTAGGTAGATAGTGGCTAACAGAAACAAATGTAACCGAAGTTTTTTACCCCCCCCCTAGCAAGAAAACATCAATGTTTTAGAAAATGTTATAATGCTATATGATGTAATCGATGACGCAATGAAAGAATGTGACGTCAGAATTACATAATTATTACATAATCAATGAGAAATTACGTAATAAGAAATAAAATTACGTCATTCTTAGTTTTCATTACGTAATCGAAAAGAAATTTCATAACAAAGTAAGATTACGTAAAAAGATTTTTCGAATTCAAATTGGAACGGTCGTAAAAATCGGTCCAAAAGGTCAAAATTCAACATTTTGATATTTAAATTTCTCGCTGAAATTTTATCGTACGATTTCGAATTTGGTATCGATCTTCCTAGAAATTAATTCTAAACATTTTCATATATACTTTCTCGGGCAAAAATGTCTGGTTCTTTCAAAAAAGTATGTGACGGACGGGAACACTATGCACTGTTTTTAAAACTTTCAGTCAAAAATGATCGTATCGATTCGAAAATGGTACCATTCGATTCAGAATAAAATTCTACACATTTTTCACACTGGGTTTGCTGTAAAAATATTCTTGGTTAATAAGATAGAAATTTTCTGAAAAGGTACCTCACCAATCATAAGAAAAATACTAACTCTGTAAATACTTATCGTAATGTAATAAATTTGGTATCGTTAGACTCAGATTTAAAAACTAAACATATTTCATGTATGATGTCCTATAGAAATATGCTTCAATCTAGAAATAATATATAATTATATATTATTAATTATAAATTAGAAATATAATCATTAGAAATAATAATATTTAAAATAATCTTGATACCATTGTATGCAGAATAAAATTCTCCATATTTGTCATATAGTGTTTGCTTTAGAAAATATGCGTCCTTCAAGAGATAATATATAATTATATAATTAATTATACATTATTGTTATAATCAAAAATAATAATATTTTTAAAATGTTTTGTTACCAAAAGATGCAGAATAAAAAAGTATTTTATACATTGCCTAAAGGACTACCCTCGAAAAACGATTCCTTCATGGAGAAAAATGAAGAACAGGAGAGTAGGTAGATAGTGGCTAACAGAAACAAATGTAACCGAAGTTTTTTTACCCCCCCCCCTAGCAAGAAAACATCAATGTTTTAGAAAATGTATAAATGCTATATGATGTAATCGATGACGCAATGAAAGAATGTGACGTCAGAATTACATAATTATTACATAATCAATGAGAAATTACGTAATAAGAAATAAATTACGTCATTCTTAAGTTTTCATTACGTAATCGAAAAGAAATTTCATAAACAAAGTAAGATTACGTAAAAAGATTTTTCGAATTCAAATTGGAACGGTCGTAAAAATCGGTCCAAAAGGTCAAAATTCAATTTTGATATTTAAATTTCTCGCTGAAATTTATCGTACGATTTCGAATTTGGTATCGATCTTCCTAGAAATTAATTCTAAACATTTTCATATATACTTTCTCGGGCAAAAATGTCTGGTTCTTTCAAAAAAGTATGTGACGGACGGGAACACTATGCACTGTTTTTTAAACTTTCAGTCAAAAAATGATCGTATCGATTCGAAAATGGTACCATTCGATTCAGAATAAAATTCTACACATTTTTCACACTGGGTTTGCTGTAAAAAATATTCTTGGTTAATAAGATAGAAATTTTCTGAAAAGGGTACCTCACCAAATCATAAGAAAAATACTAACTCTGTAAATACTTATCGTAATGTAATAATAAATTTGGTATCGTTAGACCAGATTTAAAAACTAAACATATTTCATGTATGATGTCCTATAGAAATATGCTTCAATCTAGAAAATATATAATTATATATTATTAATTATAAATTAGAAAATATAATCATTAGAATAATAATATTTAAAATAATCTTGATACCATTGTATGCAGAATAAAATTCTCCATTTTTCATATAGTGTTTGCTTTAGAAATATGCGTCCTTCAAGAGATAATATATAATTATATAATTAATTATACATTATATTGTTATAATCAAAAAATAATAATATTTTTAAAATGTTTTGTTACCAAAAGATGCAGAATAAAAAAGTATTTATACATTGCCTAAAGGACTACCCCCGAAAACGATTCCTTCATGGAGAAAATGAAGAACAGGAGAGTAGGTAGATAGTGGCTAACAGAAACAAATGTAACCGAAGTTTTTTAACCCCCCCCCTAGCAAGAAAACATCAATGTTTTAGAAAATGTTATAATGCTATATGATGTAATCGATGACGCAATGAAAGAATGTGACGTCAGAATTACATAATTTATTACATAATCAATGAGAAATTACGTAATAAGAAAAAATTACGTCATTCTTAGGTTTTCATTACGTATCGAAAAGATTTCATAACAAAGTAAGATTACGTAAAAAGATTTTCGAATTCAAATTGGAACGGTCGTAAAAAATCGGTCCAAAAGGTCAAAATTCAACATTTTGATATTTAAATTTCTCGCTGAAATTTTATCCGACGATTTTCGAATTTGGAATCGATCTTCCTAGAAATTAATTCTAAACATTTCATATATACTTTCCGGGGCAAAAAATGTCTGGTTCTTTCAAAAAAGTATTGACGGGACGGGAACACATGCACTGTTTTTTTAAAACTTCCAAGTCAAGAATGAGTATCGATTCGAAAATGGTACCATTTCGATTCCAGAAATAAAATTCTACCCATTTTCA
>JACMZG010000270.1:35159-48690 GCA_018340805.1 Microvelia longipes
ATAAAACAATATGTAAAATAAAACTGTTTACAATGTTTATTTCTTTCTTCTCCATTCCAAACAGTATCTGTGGTTGAGACTTGACTTGATTTTTATTGTGGTATTTTTTATATAATCATTATAATTGTTATTTTATTAAAATTTGGTTTATAATGACCGCCATGATATGCATAATTGTTTTATCACTATTACAATCTTTGGAATAGTAACTATTTATTTTATCATTATTATAATTTTACTGAAAATTGATGTTGTGTTTGTTTATTTGTGACTTTGTTTAGAAATTTATTCGGTTAAACCTTTGCAAATGTTTGAGGCATTTAAATATTGTTAAAGCATTCTGTAGCCGCTGTGATTGTTTGAAAATGGAAACATAAAGAAAATTCGCCTCCACGATCCAATGTTAAGAATTGATCATTTAGTATCAATTCAATTTGTGAAAGTTGATTAATTGCATAAGATTTTAAATCAATTAAAATATTATTATTCAAAATTAATTATAGAATATTTTCGAACGTCGTTTGTTTTATAAAGAAATAATGTTCCATCTAGATTGTCTCTCAACCACTGATCTGTTGATTTCTCATAGAAATAAAGAGAACTTGATTGGCACTGTAAACAATTTCTTCACACTTGTCATCTAATCTACACACAAAGATTTCTTTTGTAATTTCTCAATAAAAGAATTTGCATTTTTATTTAATTCTAAAGTCATTTTGAAAATTTAAGCAATTTGACTGTCGTTTGCATTCAACATAGTAATTTTATAGAATTATTTCGATATTCGTTGAAATTAATTGGACGAAATTTGAAAATATATATAATTCCTATTAAAATTCAATTAGAAATTATAGACAAATTTCTTGAAAATTGTGAAATAATATTGTAAAATAAATATGTAATTTTATTATATTATTAAATAGATGCTAATTAATAGATTAAGAGTTAATGTAATTATGAAGGAAATAATGGATATATTTTTCTGTTTAACTAAAATGTAATTTTGAAAAATAAGTACTATATACATTTGAAAAGCGAAAGATTTATGATAATAAGAAATACGTTTTTGTAAATATCAATAAATGTACGGTAAGAGAAAAAAGCACAATTTACGTTAAGCAAAATAATTAAGAAAAGTAACTGAATTTTCGTTTATATAAGTTTTATTAATAATATTATTATTACTATAATTTTATACATAGAAATAAACTTTAAATTAATTAAATAAAATATAATACAACATTATAATAACACCAATAAAGACAGTTACAAAATAAAGTTTTCACCAATTATCTTTATTAACAATAACAAAAGAAATATCAATAACAATAACAATAACAATAACCATAACAATAACAATAACAATTTTTTGTGTTTTTTAAATTTTTTACTCAAAACGAACATAAAACAATTTTAACATTAAAACAACAATAAAACAATATGTAAAATAAAACTGTTTACAATGTTTATTTCTTTCTTCTCCATTCCAAACCAGTATCTTGTGGTTGAGACTTGACTTGATTTTTATTGTGGTATTTTTATTATAATCATTATAATTGTTATTTTTATTAAAATTTGGTTTATAATGACCGCCATGATATGCATAATTTGTTTTATCACTATTACAATCTTTGGAATAGTAACTATTTATTTTATCATTATTATAATTTACTGAAAATTGATGTTGTGTTTGTTTATTTGTGACTTTGTTTAGAAATTTATCGGTTAAACCTTTGCAAATGTTTGAGGCATTTAAAATATTGTTAAAGCATTCTGTAGCCGCTGTGATTGTTTGAAAATGGAAACATAAAGAAAATTCGCCTCCACGATCCAATGTTAAGAATTGATCATTTAGTATCAATTCAATTTGTGAAAGTTGATTAATTGCATAAGATTTTAAATCAATTAAAATATTATTATTCAAAATTATTATAGAATATTTTCGAACGTCGTTTGTTTTATAAAGAAATAATGTTCCATCTAGATTGTCTCTCAACCACTGATCTGTTGATTTCTCATAGAAATAAAGAGAAACTTGATTGGCACTGTAAACAATTTCTTCACACTTGTCATCTAATCTACACAAAGATTTCTTTTGTAATTTCTCAATAAAAGAATTTGCATTTTTATTTAATTCTAAAGTCATTTTGAAATTTAAGCAATTTGACTGTCGTTTGCATTCAACATAGTAAATTTTATAGAATTATTTCGATATTCGTTGAAATTAATTGGACGAAATTTGAAAATATATATAATTCCTATTAAAATTCAATTAGAAATTATAGACAAATTTCTTGAAAATTGTGAAATAATATTGTAAAATAAATATGTAATTTTATTATATTATTTAAATAGATGCTAATTAATAGATTAAGAGTTAATGTAATTATGAAGGAAATAATGGATATATTTTTCTGTTTAACTAAAATGTAATTTTGAAAAATAAGTACTATATACATTTGAAAAGCGAAAGATTTATGATAATAAGAAATAAGTACGTTTTTGTAAATATCAATAAATGTACGGTAAGAGAAAAAAGCACAATTTACGTTAAGCAAAATAATTAAGAAAAGTAACTGAATTTTCGTTTATATAAGTTTTATTAATAATATTATTATTACTATAATTTTATACATAGAAATAAACTTTAAATTAATTAAATAAAATATAATACAACATTATAATAACACCAATAAAGACAGTTACAAAATAAAGTTTTCACCAATTATCTTTATTAACAATAACAAAAGAAATATCAATCAATAACAATAACAATAACAATAACCATAACAATAACAATAACAATTTTTTGTGTTTTTTAAATTTTTTACTCAAAACGAACATAAAACAATTTTAACATTAAAACAACAATAAAACAATATGTAAAATAAAACTGTTTACAATGTTTATTTCTTTCTTCTCCATTCCAAACCAGTATCTTGTGGTTGAGACTTGACTTGATTTTTATTGTGGTATTTTTATTATAATCATTATAATTGTTATTTTTATTAAAATTTGGTTTATAATGACCGCCATGATATGCATAATTTGTTTTATCACTATTACAATCTTTGGAATAGTAACTATTTATTTTATCATTATTATAATTTACTGAAAATTGATGTTGTGTTTGTTTATTTGTGACTTTGTTTAGAAATTTATCGGTTAAACCTTTGCAAATGTTTGAGGCATTTAAAATATTGTTAAAGCATTCTGTAGCCGCTGTGATTGTTTGAAAATGGAAACATAAAGAAAATTCGCCTCCACGATCCAATGTTAAGAATTGATCATTTAGTATCAATTCAATTTGTGAAAGTTGATTAATTGCATAAGATTTTAAATCAATTAAAATATTATTATTCAAAATTATTATAGAATATTTTCGAACGTCGTTTGTTTTATAAAGAAATAATGTTCCATCTAGATTGTCTCTCAACCACTGATCTGTTGATTTCTCATAGAAATAAAGAGAAACTTGATTGGCACTGTAAACAATTTCTTCACACTTGTCATCTAATCTACACAAAGATTTCTTTTGTAATTTCTCAATAAAAGAATTTGCATTTTTATTTAATTCTAAAGTCATTTTGAAATTTAAGCAATTTGACTGTCGTTTGCATTCAACATAGTAAATTTTATAGAATTATTTCGATATTCGTTGAAATTAATTGGACGAAATTTGAAAATATATATAATTCCTATTAAAATTCAATTAGAAATTATAGACAAATTTCTTGAAAATTGTGAAATAATATTGTAAAATAAATATGTAATTTTATTATATTATTTAAATAGATGCTAATTAATAGATTAAGAGTTAATGTAATTATGAAGGAAATAATGGATATATTTTTCTGTTTAACTAAAATGTAATTTTGAAAAATAAGTACTATATACATTTGAAAAGCGAAATTTATGATAATAAGAAATAAGTACGTTTTTGTAAATATCAATAAATGTACGGTAAGAGAAAAAAGCACAATTTACGTTAAGCAAAATAATTAAGAAAAGTAACTGAATTTTCGTTTATATAAGTTTTATTAATAATATTATTATTACTATAATTTTATACATAGAAATAAACTTTAAATTAATTAAATAAAATATAATACAACATTATAATAACACCAATAAAGACAGTTACAAAATAAAGTTTTCACCAATTATCTTTATTAACAATAACAAAAGAAATATCAATAACAATAACAATAACAATAACCATAACAATAACAATAACAATTTTTTTGTTTTTTTTAAATTTTTTACTCAAAACGAACATAAAACAATTTTAACATTAAAACAACAATAAAACAATATGTAAAATAAAACTGTTTACAATGTTTATTTCTTTCTTCTCCATTCCAAACCAGTATCTTGTGGTTGAGACTTGACTTGATTTTTATTGTGGTATTTTTTATTATAATCATTATAATTGTTATTTTTATTAAAATTTGGTTTATAATGACCGCCATGATATGCATATTTGTTTTATCACTATTACAATCTTTGGAATAGTAACTATTTATTTTATCATTATTATAATTTACTGAAAATTGATGTTGTGTTTGTTTATTTGTGACTTTGTTTAGAAATTTATCGGTTAAACCTTTGCAAATGTTTGAGGCATTTAAAATATTGTTAAAGCATTCTGTAGCCGCTGTGATTGTTTGAAAATGGAAACATAAAGAAAATTCGCCTCCACGATCCAATGTTAAGAATTGATCATTTAGTATCAATTCAATTTGTGAAAGTTGATTAATTGCATAAGATTTTAAATCAATTAAAATATTATTATTCAAAATTATTATAGAATATTTTCGAACGTCGTTTGTTTTATAAAGAAATAATGTTCCATCTAGATTGTCTCTCAACCACTGATCTGTTGATTTCTCATAGAAATAAAGAGAAACTTGATTGGCACTGTAAACAATTTCTTCACACTTGTCATCTAATCTACACAAAGATTTCTTTTGTAATTTCTCAATAAAAGAATTTGCATTTTTATTTAATTCTAAAGTCATTTTGAAATTTAAGCAATTTGACTGTCGTTTGCATTCAACATAGTAAATTTTATAGAATTATTTCGATATTCGTTGAAATTAATTGGACGAAATTTGAAAATATATATAATTCCTATTAAAATTCAATTAGAAATTATAGACAAATTTCTTGAAAATTGTGAAATAATATTGTAAAATAAATATGTAATTTTATTATATTATTTAAATAGATGCTAATTAATATTAAGAGTTAATGTAATTATGAAGGAAATAATGGATATATTTTTCTGTTTAACTAAAATGTAATTTTGAAAAATAAGTACTATATACATTTGAAAAGCGAAAGATTTATGATAATAAGAAATAAGTACGTTTTTGTAAATATCAATAAATGTACGGTAAGAGAAAAAACACAATTTACGTTAAGCAAAATAATTAAGAAAAGTAACTGAATTTTCGTTTATATAAGTTTTATTAATAATATTATTATTACTATAATTTTATACATAGAAATAAACTTTAAATTAATTAAATAAAATATAATACAACATTATAATAACACCAATAAAGACAGTTACAAAATAAAGTTTTCACCAATTATCTTTATTAACAATAACAAAAGAAATATCAATAACAATAACAATAACAATAACCATAACAATAACAATAACAATTTTTTTTGTGTTTTTAAATTTTTTACTCAAAACGAACATAAAACAATTTTAACATTAAAACAACAATAAAACAATATGTAAAATAAAACTGTTTACAATGTTTATTTCTTTCTTCTCCATTCCAAACCAGTATCTTGTGGTTGAGACTTGACTTGATTTTTATTGTGGTATTTTTTATTATAATCATTATAATTGTTATTTTTATTAAAATTTGGTTTATAATGACCGCCATGATATGCATAATTTGTTTTATCACTATTACAATCTTTGGAATAGTAACTATTTATTTTATCATTATTATAATTTACTGAAAATTGATGTTGTGTTTGTTTATTTGTGACTTTGTTTAGAAATTTATCGGTTAAACCTTTGCAAATGTTTGAGGCATTTAAAATATTGTTAAAGCATTCTGTAGCCGCTGTGATTGTTTGAAAATGGAAACATAAAGAAAATTCGCCTCCACGATCCAATGTTAAGAATTGATCATTTAGTATCAATTCAATTTGTGAAAGTTGATTAATTGCATAAGATTTTAAATCAATTAAAATATTATTATTCAAAATTATTATAGAATATTTTCGAACGTCGTTTGTTTTATAAAGAAATAATGTTCCATCTAGATTGTCTCTCAACCACTGATCTGTTGATTTCTCATAGAAATAAAGAGAAACTTGATTGGCACTGTAAACAATTTCTTCACACTTGTCATCTAATCTACACAAAGATTTCTTTTGTAATTTCTCAATAAAAGAATTTGCATTTTTATTTAATTCTAAAGTCATTTTGAAATTTAAGCAATTTGACTGTCGTTTGCATTCAACATAGTAAATTTTATAGAATTATTTCGATATTCGTTGAAATTAATTGGACGAAATTTGAAAATATATATAATTCCTATTAAAATTCAATTAGAAATTATAGACAAATTTCTTGAAAATTGTGAAATAATATTGTAAATAAATATGTAATTTTATTATATTATTTAAATAGATGCTAATTAATAGATTAAGAGTTAATGTAATTATGAAGGAAATAATGGATATATTTTTCTGTTTAACTAAAATGTAATTTTGAAAAATAAGTACTATATACATTTGAAAAGCGAAAGATTTATGATAATAAGAAATAAGTACGTTTTTGTAAATATCAATAAATGTACGGTAAGAGAAAAAAGCACAATTTACGTTAAGCAAAATAATTAAGAAAAGTAACTGAATTTTCGTTTATATAAGTTTTATTAATAATATTATTATTACTATAATTTTATACATAGAAATAAACTTTAAATTAATTAAATAAAATATAATACAACATTATAATAACACCAATAAAGACAGTTACAAAATAAAGTTTTCACCAATTATCTTTATTAACAATAACAAAAGAAATATCAATAACAATAACAATAACAATAACCATAACAATAACAATAACAATTTTTTTGTGTTTTTTAAATTTTTTACTCAAAACGAACATAAAACAATTTTAACATTAAAACAACAATAAAACAATATGTAAAATAAAACTGTTTACAATGTTTATTTCTTTCTTCTCCATTCCAAACCAGTATCTTGTGGTTGAGACTTGACTTGATTTTTATTGTGGTATTTTTTATAAATCATTATAATTGTTATTTTTATTAAAATTTGGTTTATAATGACCGCCATGATATGCATAATTTGTTTTATCACTATTACAATCTTTGGAATAGTAACTATTTATTTTATCATTATTATAATTTACTGAAAATTGATGTTGTGTTTGTTTATTTGTGACTTTGTTTAGAAATTTATCGGTTAAACCTTTGCAAATGTTTGAGGCATTTAAAATATTGTTAAAGCATTCTGTAGCCGCTGTGATTGTTTGAAAATGGAAACATAAAGAAAATTCGCCTCCACGATCCAATGTTAAGAATTGATCATTTAGTATCAATTCAATTTGTGAAAGTTGATTAATTGCATAAGATTTTAAATCAATTAAAATATTATTATTCAAAATTATTATAGAATATTTTCGAACGTCGTTTGTTTTATAAAGAAATAATGTTCCATCTAGATTGTCTCTCAACCACTGATCTGTTGATTTCTCATAGAAATAAAGAGAAACTTGATTGGCACTGTAAACAATTTCTTCACACTTGTCATCTAATCTACACAAAGATTTCTTTTGTAATTTCTCAATAAAAGAATTTGCATTTTTATTTAATTCTAAAGTCATTTTGAAATTTAAGCAATTTGACTGTCGTTTGCATTCAACATAGTAAATTTTATAGAATTATTTCGATATTCGTTGAAATTAATTGGACGAAATTTGAAAATATATATAATTCCTATTAAAATTCAATTAGAAATTATAGACAAATTTCTTGAAAATTGTGAAATAATATTGTAAAATAAATATGTAATTTTATTATATTATTTAAATAGATGCTAATTAATAGATTAAGAGTTAATGTAATTATGAAGGAAATAATGGATATATTTTTCTGTTTAACTAAAATGTAATTTTGAAAAATAAGTACTATATACATTTGAAAAGCGAAAGATTTATGATAATAAGAAATAAGTACGTTTTTGTAAATATCAATAAATGTACGGTAAGAGAAAAAAGCACAATTTACGTTAAGCAAAATAATTAAGAAAAGTAACTGAATTTTCGTTTATATAAGTTTTATTAATAATATTATTATTACTATAATTTTATACATAGAAATAAACTTTAATTAATTAAATAAAATATAATACAACATTATAATAACACCAATAAAGACAGTTACAAAAAAGTTTTCACCAATTATCTTTATTAACAATAACAAAAGAAATATAATAACAATAACAATAACAATAACCATAACAATAACAATAACAATAACAATTTTTTTGTGTTTTTTTTAAATTTTTTACTCAAAACGAACATAAAACAATTTTAACATTAAAACAACAATAAAACAATATGTAAAATAAAACTGTTTACAATGTTTATTTCTTTCTTCTCCATTCCAAACCAGTATCTTGTGGTTGAGACTTGACTTGATTTTTATTGTGGTATTTTTTATTATAATCATTATAATTGTTATTTTATTAAAATTTGGTTTATAATGACCGCCATGATATGCATAATTTGTTTTTATCACTATTACAATCTTTGGAATAGTAACTATTTATTTTCATTATTATAATTTACTGAAAATTGATGTTGTGTTTGTTTATTTGTGACTTTGTTTAGAAATTTATCGGTTAAACCTTTGCAAATGTTTGAGGCATTTAAAATATTGTTAAAGCATTCTGTAGCCGCTGTGATTGTTTGAAAATGGAAACATAAAGAAAATTCGCCTCCACGATCCAATGTTAAGAATTGATCATTTAGTATCAATTCAATTTGTGAAAGTTGATTAATTGCATAAGATTTTAAATCAATTAAAATATTATTATTCAAAATTATTATAGAATATTTTCGAACGTCGTTTGTTTTATAAAGAAATAATGTTCCATCTAGATTGTCTCTCAACCACTGATCTGTTGATTTCTCATAGAAATAAAGAGAAACTTGATTGGCACTGTAAACAATTTCTTCACACTTGTCATCTAATCTACACAAAGATTTCTTTTGTAATTTCTCAATAAAAGAATTTGCATTTTTATTTAATTCTAAAGTCATTTTGAAATTTAAGCAATTTGACTGTCGTTTGCATTCAACATAGTAAATTTTTATAGAATTATTTCGATATTCGTTGAAATTAATTGGACGAAATTTGAAAATATATATAATTCCTATTAAATTCAATTAGAAATTATAGACAAATTTCTTGAAAATTGTGAAATAATATTGTAAAATAAATATGTAATTTTATTATATTATTTAAATAGATGCTAATTAATAGATTAAGAGTTAATGTAATTATGAAGGAAATAATGGATATATTTTTCTGTTTAACTAAAATGTAATTTTGAAAAATAAGTACTATATACATTTGAAAAGCGAAAGATTTATGATAATAAGAAATAAGTACGTTTTTGTAAATATCAATAAATGTACGGTAAGAGAAAAAGCACAATTTACGTTAAGCAAAATAATTAAGAAAAGTAACTGAATTTTCGTTTATATAAGTTTTATTAATAATATTATTATTACTATAATTTTATACATAGAAATAAACTTTAAATTAATTAAATAAAATATAATACAACATTATAATAACACCAATAAAGACAGTTACAAAATAAAGTTTTCACCAATTATCTTTATTAACAATAACAAAAGAAATATCAATAACATAACAATAACAATAACCATAACAATAACAATAAATAACAATTTTTTTGTGTTTTTTAAATTTTTTACTCAAAACGAACATAAAACAATTTTAACATTAAAACAACAATAAAACAATATGTAAAATAAAACTGTTTACAATGTTTATTTTCTTTCTTCTCCATTCCAAACCAGTATCTTGTGGTTGAGACTTGACTTGATTTTTATTGTGGTATTTTTTATTATAATCATTATAATTGTTATTTTTATTAAAATTTGGTTTATAATGACCGCATGATATGCATAATTTGTTTTATCACTATTACAATCTTTGGAATAGTAACTATTTATTTTATCATTATTATAATTTACTGAAATTGATGTTGTGTTTGTTTATTTGTGACTTTGTTTAGAAATTTATCGGTTAAACCTTTGCAAATGTTTGAGGCATTTAAAATATTGTTAAAGCATTCTGTAGCCGCTGTGATTGTTTGAAAATGGAAACATAAAGAAAATTCGCCTCCACGATCCAATGTTAAGAATTGATCATTTAGTATCAATTCAATTTGTGAAAGTTGATTAATTGCATAAGATTTTAAATCAATTAAAATATTATTATTCAAAATTATTATAGAATATTTTCGAACGTCGTTTGTTTTATAAAGAAATAATGTTCCATCTAGATTGTCTCTCAACCACTGATCTGTTGATTTCTCATAGAAATAAAGAGAAACTTGATTGGCACTGTAAACAATTTCTTCACACTTGTCATCTAATCTACACAAAGATTTCTTTTGTAATTTCTCAATAAAAGAATTTGCATTTTTATTTAATTCTAAAGTCATTTTGAAATTTAAGCAATTTGACTGTCGTTTGCATTCAACATAGTAAATTTTATAGAATTATTTCGATATTCGTTGAAATTAATTGGACGAAATTTGAAAAATATATATAATTCCTATTAAAATTCAATTAGAAATTATAGACAAATTTCTTGAAAATTGTGAAATAATATTGTAAAATAAATATGTAATTTTATTATATTATTTAAATAGATGCTAATTAATAGATTAAGAGTTAATGTAATTATGAAGGAAATAATGGATATATTTTTCTGTTTAACTAAAATGTAATTTTGAAAAATAAGTACTATATACATTTGAAAAGCGAAAGATTTATGATAATAAGAAATAAGTACGTTTTTGTAAATATCAATAAATGTACGGTAAGAGAAAAAAGCACAATTTACGTTAAGCAAAAATAATAAGAAAAGTAACTGAATTTTCGTTTATATAAGTTTTATTAATAATATTATTATTACTATAATTTTATACATAGAAATAAACTTTAAATTAATTAAATAAAATATAACACACCAATAAAGACAGTTACAAAATAAAGTTTTCACCAATTATCTTATTAACAATAACAAAAGAAATATAATAACAATAACAATAACAATAACAATAACCATAACAATAACAAACAATAACAATTTTTTTGTGTTTTTTAAATTTTTTACTCAAAACGAACATAAAACAATTTTAACATTAAAACAACATAAAACAATATGTAAAATAAAACTGTTTACAATGTTTATTTCTTTCTTCTCCATTCCAAACCAGTATCTTGTGGTTGAGACTTGACTTGATTTTTATTGTGGTATTTTTATTATAATCATTATAATTGTTATTTTTATTAAAATTTGGTTTATAATGACCGCCATGATATGCATAATTTGTTTTATCACTATTACAATCTTTGGAATAGTAACTATTTATTTTATCATTATTATAATTTACTGAAAATTGATGTTGTGTTTGTTTATTGTGACTTTGTTTAGAAATTTATCGGTTAAACCTTTGCAAATGTTTGAGGCATTTAAAATATTGTTAAAGCATTCTGTAGCCGCTGTGATTGTTTGAAAATGGAAACATAAAGAAAATTCGCCTCCACGATCCAATGTTAAGAATTGATCATTTAGTATCAATTCAATTTGTGAAAGTTGATTAATTGCATAAGATTTTAAATCAATTAAAATATTATTATTCAAATTATTATAGAATATTTTCGAACGTCGTTTGTTTTATAAAGAAAATAATGTTCCATCTAGATTGTCTCTCAACCACTGATCTGTTGATTTCTCATAGAAATAAAGAGAAACTTGATTGGCACTGTAAACAATTTCTTCACACTTGTCATCTAATCTACACAAGATTTCTTTTGTAATTTCTCAATAAAAGAATTTGCATTTTTATTTAATTCTAAAGTCATTTTGAAATTTAAGCAATTTGACTGTCGTTTGCATTCAACATAGTAAATTTTATAGAATTATTTCGATATTCGTTGAAATTAATTGGACGAAATTTGAAAATATATATAATTCCTATTAAAATTCAATTAGAAATTATAGACAAATTTCTTGAAAATTGTGAAATAATATTGTAAATAATATGTAATTTTATTATATATTAAATAGATGCTAATTAATAGATTAAGAGTTAATGTAATTATGAAGGAAATAATGGATATTTTTCTTGTTTAACTAAAATGTAATTTTGAAAAATAAGTACTATATACATTTGAAAAGCGAAAGATTTATGATAATAAGAAATAAGTACGTTTTGTAAATATCAATAAATGTACGGTAAGAGAAAAAGCACAATTTACGTTAAGCAAAATAATTAAGAAAAGTAACTGAATTTTCGTTTATATAAGTTTATTAATAATATTATTATTACTATATTTTAACATAGAAATAAACTTTAAATTAATTAAATAAATATAATACAACATTATAATAACACCAATAAAGACAGTTACAAAATAAAGTTTTCACCAATTATCTTTATTAACAATAACAAAAGAAATATCAATAACAATAACAATAACAATAACAATAACCAAACAATAACAATAACAATAACAATTTTTTTGTGTTTTTTAAATTTTTTACTCAAAACGAACATAAAAATTTAACATTAAAACAACAATAAAACAATATGTAAAATAAAACTGTTTACAATGTTTATTTCTTTCTTCTCCATTCCAAACCAGTATCTTGTGGTTGAGACTTGACTTGATTTTTATTGTGGTATTTTTTTATAAATCATTATAATTGTTATTTTTTATAAATTTGGTTTATAATGACCGCCATGATATGCATAATTTGTTTTATCACTATTACCAATCTTTGGAATAGTAACTATTTTATTTTTCATTATTATAATTTACTGAAATTTGATGTTGTGTTTTGTTTATTTGTGACTTTGTTTAGAAATTTATCGTTAAACCTTTGCAAATGTTTGAGGCATTTAAAATATTGTTACAGCATTCTGTAGGCCGCTGTATGTTTGAAAATGAAACATAAAGAAACTTCGCTCCACGATCCAATCGTTAAGATTGTCATAGTATCATTCAATTTGTGAAAGTTGAATTAATGCATAAGATTTAAATCAATTAAAATATTATTATTCAAAAATTATTATAGAATATTTTATCCGAAAAAACGGTTTTTCGTTTGTTTTATACAAGAAATTAATGTTCCATCTAGATTGTTCTTCAACACACTGATCCTGTGATTTCTCATAGAAATAAGTAGAAACT
>JACMZG010000271.1:0-10841 GCA_018340805.1 Microvelia longipes
GAATGCATAAGTTCGTGCTCAAAATTATATTTATATTACTTTGAATAATAAAAAAATGATAAATTGCTACTTAAATAAAATTATATATTTTAAACATAAAAATTTAGCTATTAAATTTGAAAATAATGACAAAACATTATTTGAAATGTTAAATTTCTTTAAAAGATTTTTTTGAGCACGAACTTATGAATCAACTTAGTATTAATTAACTTATTTTGATTTATGAAATAAATTTCTTTATTTATATTTAAAAAACTTAATTTCCTATTACTTTTAATTACACTTAAAAATAATTTTAACACATTGACGGACAGTTGCCTCTATAGGCCATCAAAGCGAAGTTCAAAATGTGACATGACGGCCATAGCCGTCCAAATTTCACTCGCTGGAGTATTGTAACAAGCGTTATAAACGCATGGTAAAAAAATACTTAATTAGTCAAAATTCATTTTATTTAAACAGGAATAGTAAAACTGTGCTTTTAACATTCTAAAAATTACAAAAACATGTGTCAAATTTTGAACGCTCATTTTTTCTACAGTCCGTCAACGTGTTAAGAAAGATTTCCAACCAAAACACAAAAATATAGATCCGTTTTTCAAAACACTCTCACAGGTTGTATAATATTTTTACACGTCGTGGACGAAATAAATTATTTAGAATTTTTACAGAAAAAATGTACTTAGACATTAACCGATTGCCGACAAAACACCATTATTAACTAATTCAAGAAATAATAAATATCATAGAAATTTCGTATTAGAATGTACTCACTTTTGAAGGAAAGCAAGTGTCCAATAATACTTCCATGGTTGCTACATTTGCTAAATCCGATGCCACAACTTAACCAGTAGCAATGGATTTAGTTGCATCAAACATTTTGATTGTAAAAGACAACATAATTGTCGAACCATCTTAGATTCTATTAAATTATGAATAACAGATAGAAGAATTTTCACTAATCCAGATGGATTAGTAATGAGAATTAACCACGCTAACTCATGGAAATGTTTTATCTTCAGGAATCAATGGATTTGAGTTTTTGAACAATGAGATTAATAACATAATCTTTCATCAATATTAATAAGAACATCGGTATTTATATCTGATGAGGCTAAGCAAATTTTCAATAACCAAATCTTTCAGAATTTGGAAAATTTATATCTCTGTTCCGGAGTTTGTTGAAGACTAATTTCAATGGTAATATGTTTTAAAAGATCGGGTTTATTATCAGTTTATGGTTAATTAGTTTCTTCATATTTTCTTGATCAGAATGATCAAATGACAACTTTTGCCCAAGGATCGAAGGAATTTTAACAAACTACTCGAATTATTCGAAATTCATCGATTGCATCATGAATAAAACAACGAAATATCACTTATTTCAAACAAATTCAAATCTAAGATTTCCATTAAGATTTTTGATAGAAAAGGCTCATTTAAAAATGCATTTTGTAGATCTTTTAAGTTACTTCTTTCGATAGATTTGTTATTATGTAGAGCATAAAATATATCCTTAAAAAAATTTAAATTAAAAATATTAACCGATATTTTTTGAAAATTTTATAAATCAAAATTAATTAATATATATTTAAGTCTCAGTGGTGTGTATGTTTGTTTGTTTGTTGTTCGTGATGCTCAAAATTTTAAAAATGATATAAAAAAATTCTAAAAAATTGAAAATAATAAAAAAAATGAAGAAAGAAAAAAATGTTGTAAAATAGATAATATTGCCAAAGTTTAAGATGACAAAAAGTCTCCGACACTCTTGAACAACGTAAAGAGCGTCTCTGCCGTAAACACAAAAAATGTTTGTCGCAACGCGAAAATGAAACGAAAAATATTGAGAAACCTGAAGCTAAAAGACAAAAACGTGAAGAGAATCAATCAATTCGACACGACCAGGAAACACCTGCTCGTATCAAGTATGTATCTTTTTATCTTTTGTTAAAATATAATGATGCATAAATAAAATTTAATTCAAAAAATTCTGCAAATATTTTTGAACATGGGACAGCTTGATGCTCATTTAAACTATCTAGTCCAATATTTTCATTTAATTTGAAGTTTAAAGCCAATACATTCGAGGTTTGTTTTATATTTCATTTATTTAATAAAAATTAAAATTTTAATAAATTTTCACGAATAATCAAGAATACGATTTATCATACATCTTCGAAAAAGTCATCTACTTTAGAAAAACTTACTTCCTGGAATGGCCATGTTCATTCGTCATTATTTACTTATGTACTTATAGACTACCATTTTCAAATTTAGGTTTGGTAACAAGAATAATAAATAAATAATTAAAAATAAATAAATAAATAAATAAATAAATAAAAAATAAATAATAAATAAATAATAAATAAAATAATAATTAATAATAATAATAATATAATCTATGTGTAGTTAAAATATAGTTTTTACTGTAAAAACGTCTGATAAAATTAAAAGATACTCATAAAAAATTTAAAATTCATGGAACTAGTGAATGATAAACTTTTGACTATATGAATGTGTGTAAATTGCGTTCATTACTGCATTACGATCATACTTATTCGTATACAATAGATCTCGTTATATTTCAGAAGTTCAGCAGTCTGGGGAATGCAATTTGATAAGATTTCGAAGGAATAGTTTATTGAGCCTTTACCTGAAAACCAAACTATTAATTCGGAGAAATACTGCTTATAGCAAAGAGTGTATTGAACTAGCAAACAGAAAGGGTGTTGTTTCATCAAGACAATGCTAGATTATGTGTTTTGGCCATTCAACTGAACTAGAATGTTTTAGTTCAACCATTGTACTCATAGACCTTGCATTCTCCAACTATCATTTGTTTAGATAGCTTTCAAAACAGTTTACCTGATAAGAACTTTTCTTGCTTGGAAGATTTGAAAAGTTACTTGAATCAGTTTTCTTCGTCAAAAACATCATAGTTTCTGAGTTCAGCTATCAGGTAGATAGAAAAAGGTCATACAACAAGACAGCCAATATTTTAATTTATTTTATAACGTACTTTATTTTTAATTAAATTATTCTTTCATTTCTGAATAAAACACGGGACAAACTTAAGCAAAGGTCTAATAGATACAAAGTAAAATTGTTATCTTAGTATTCTACTGTTATATATTATTATTTCTAATAAGATTTTACATACATGTTTCACATTTAATTCTAATCAGATAAAAGCTGTGTTGATCTTGTACCCATTAAGATCCTCATGTACAAGTCATGCTGTAAATGTTATATATATATGCATGAAAGCTGTAACACAAAATAATTTAATTATTTTTTTTTAAAATTAATTACATAATAAATTTATCATAGTTCAATAACAATTATCAACATTACATACAATATTCGGCAAAATCCTGTGGTTACTGTTGAATTTTTAAACTATTGAGATTAAAGTGAAATAAAAATAAAGATTTAATAATAATAAAAAATTATTACTTATAAAACATTTAGTTTTTTTAATGAAAAAGTTTTAATAAAAGATTTCATTTTAATACTAATTACAAATTTATTTGTATGAAACAATAACTTTCGAATTTGAATAATTATTAATTACTACAATAAACTCGAACAAGTTAATTTATTTTTTTAACCGAAATTAAGCCTTAGGCGCATTTTTGCTATTTTTTTTGGCTGAAATAAATAGACGCCCGGGTCTGAATTTCGGGGAAAAATTCGGTAGTTTCCGCTTATTAACAAGAATTTAGAGTACTAAAGTCCGAGAACTTTATTGTCACACCTTGAATGTATTATAAATTCGCTTTTAATGACAATAAAAATATATTTCGTATTAAAATATGTTAAAACAATAAATCAAAATGATCTAGAAAATTAATGAACCGGCTACATTGTGTATTAACGGGGACAAATCAAAATATCAGGAACAAAATTAAATAGCAGGGACAACAAAAAAAACGAAACTTTTAAGCGACGTTTTAAATATATATTATTAAACTGTTTTAATATATTAAAAATAAAAGGTTTTAAAACCTTATGTTTCTGAATTTTGATGAAAAAATGTTTAAAGCTCTTTGAATAATCATTTTAGTAATTGAATGTAATTATGGATATAATAATGTTAAATTGAAGAGATTATTCCAGAAAATGCCTTATGTCCTGGTTGAAGCTTCCCACTATCACTAAACAAAAGTAATTCAAGACCATTTTTAGGTAGATATTGGTGTGGAAGGTGCGTAAAACGCTACTGTGTTAGAAAGTTTAAGTTCTCTAGGCTTAAATCACGAGAAATTATGCAAATCTTGCACTGTTTATTGCAGAAAATAGTGTCACGGAAATTATTGGAAAAACGGAACTGTCTTCTCTAATATATTCCTATTTAAGAAAAGTATATTTTGCTATATTGAGTGAACCAGAAAATCTATTGGCAACAGTAGTGTAGTAGAAATAGATGAGACGCTAATTGTCAAAAAGTGTAATATAACAGAGAAAGAATCGTTATTTGGAGCGATTGACCGTGATGGAGGGCGTATCTTTTTTTAAAAACTGTGAGTCTAGAGATAGAAGAACATTGGGCCAGCTTATTAAGTCTTTTATTGCTGAAAACTCAACAGTTTATTCAGATAATTGTTTGCTGAAGAAACAAGTTATCAATCATGCTTCAGTCAACCATTCTGAAAATTTATTAGCCCTTTGAATCTTTGGTGCACACCCAGACAATCGAATGTCTATGAAGGAAATTAAAAGAGTGTTGAGGAGAATCATTTGAATAATAAGGAATACCTTGAGGAGTATCTGGCAGAATAAACCCTAATCTAAACCAGTTTTCATAGAGGAATTAGTTTCTATTCTCAATAGCAATGATAAATTTTTAGAGTTTCTAAATTAGTGTTTTTTGTTGTCCCTGTTATTTAATTTTGTCTTTGCTATTTTGATTTGTCCCTGTTAATACAATATAGCATAATTACCAACATGATCATTCTTTGTTGATGCTCATAACATTATTAATAAACAAATATTCGAATGAAAATGAAATCGCTAATCTACCAAAAATTGTATCGATTCAAAATAGTAAACCGTTTAGCATGGTGTGAAATAGTTTTCACGAGTTGTTATCTATCTTGTACCATTTCGTAACGAGTTAAAAGAATTGCGACTATTATAAAAGAGATTTAATGTGATTTAATGTGCCAATCAATTAGCAATTTCCCGTTATATCAATATTTTAATGATACTCTTAATAATATAAATAATATTCTAATAAAATGTCATTTACTGCATTATTAATACAGTGCACCCTCCGTATATCGCCCCCCATTAAACCGTCAACTCGATTATCGCCACGATTCTCTATGGTCCCGTTTTTAAAACCATTTAATGTTCCCCGTTATAATGCCACCTCGAATATCGCCATCCGCACAAGTTTTAATTGCACAAGTCAATATTACTCAATAAAATTTTCCCCCATTTCTACTGCAAACACACAGATTACTCATAATTACTTTGAATCATTTCTAAGCTTAATCTCCCGATTAGAAAATCAATAAATCAATTAACATAATTGTTGTGTAAACAGCAGATTAGAATTCATTTATATGACTGTCGTCACCGTTCAATATTATAAGTAAAGTTTATCCTGTTAATTTAAAAGTTTTAGTCAAATTTAAATGTCAACACTAAAGAGAAAGCGAACTCTGAGAGACGATTTGCAAGAGCGTGAAGCAACTGACAATGGCTGACTTCTTCGGTCAAAAAACAAAATTGATTGAATGTTATTAAAATTTTAATTTTATTTTGCATTATATATATTTGTCAATAAAGTCTTTTTTTGCTTTACAAATCATTTTATACAATATATAAACATGTAAAAAATATAAATAAATATAACATGTAGTCAAAGTTGTTACACAACAAAACAACACAGGTACATATACAAAACACTATTAAACATTACTGCTTACAGTGCCGGTTTAGTATGTGATCTACCCAAGAAATATGATCTACTAAAAAAAGGAATGTATTTAATACAATCATACATAACAATATACAGTGCAAATATCATTTAAAAAGAGACAAAAAGATTTCTTCATTTGAGCGTAGAATTTTCAGTTTAATAAAGTCTAAATGGGATTGCAATGTGTGCATTGGAACTCCTCTCATCTTTTGAGAATACGAATTTTAGCTTCTAGCCCAATCACATATAATTTGTCCTGTTTCTTCCAGTCATTTCTTCAGTTATTCATTCACTTTTTATTTCCTTGCCTTTCAACCATTTCTTCTCCTCCATATTTTCTGCAAGGAGCAATATCAACTGGTTCTTCAAGAAGTTGATAGCGGCCTAAGAAATTCCGTGGTAGCTACTTCATCTCGGATATATTAATATTTATATTTATTCAAAGCAATTTTTATTTGGTAGATACAAGCTAAACTAGAAACATGTAGGTAGATCACATACTAAATTAGAAACATGTGGTAGATCACATACTAAACTAGAAACATGTAGGTAGATCACATAAACTAGAAAACATGTAGGTAGATCACATACTAAACTAGAAACATGTAGGTAGATCACATACTAAACTAGAAACATGTAGGTAGAAACATGTAGGTAGATCACATACTAACTAGAAACATAGGTAGACATAAACTAGAAACATAGGTAGATCACATAAACTAAACATTAGGTAGATCACAACTTATAGTGTAGGTAGATCACAAGCTCTAGAAACATGTAGGTAGATCACATACTAAACTAGCATAGGTAGATCACATACTAAACTAGATCACATACTAAACTAAGAAACATGTAGGTAGATCACATACTAAACTAGAAGAAAATGTAGGTAGATCACATAGAAACATGTAGGTAGATCACTACAGAAACATGTAGAGATCACATAGATAGAAACATGTAGGTAGATCACATACTAGAAACTAGAAACATGTAGGTAGATCACAAGGCTAAACTAGAAAACATATAGGTAGAATCACAACTAAACTAGAAACATGTAGGTAGATCACAGAAACATGTAGGTGATCTACTAAACTAGAAACATTAGGTAGATCACAACTAAACTAGAACATGTAGGTAGATCACAACTAAACTAAAACATGTAGGTAATCATGACTAGAACTGTAGGTAGATCACATACTAACTAGAAACATGTAGTAGATCACATACTAAACTAGAAAACATGTAGGTAGATCACATACTAAACTAGAAACATGTAGGTAGATCAAGCCTAAACTAAGAAACATGTAAGGTAGATCACATAAACTTATGTAGGTAGATTCACATAGAAACATGTAGGTAGATCACATACTAACTAGAAACTGGTAGGTAGATCACATACTAAACTAAACATGTAGGTAGAATCACAACTAAACTAGAAACATGTAGGTAGATCACAAACTAAACTAGAAACATGTAGGTAGATCACAAGCTAAAACTAGAAACATGTAGGTAGATCACATACTAAACAGAAAACACAAGCTTAAACTAGAAACATAGGTAGATCACAAGCTAAACTAGAAACATGTAGGTAGATCACATACTAAAACTAGAACATGTAGGTAGATCACAAGCTAAACTAGAAAATGTAAGGTAGATCACATACTAAACTAGAAACATGTAGGTGATCACATACTTAAAACTAGAAAAACATCACATAGCTAAACTAGAAACATGTAGGTAGATCACATACTAACACTAGAAACATGTAGGTAGATCACATACTAAACTAGAAACATCGTAGGTAGATCACATACTAAACTAGAACATGTAGGTTAGATCACAAGCTAAACTAAGAAACATGTAAGTAGATCACATACTAAACTAGAAAACATGTAGGTAGAATCACATACTTAACTAGAAACATGTAGGTAGATACAGCTAAAACTAGAAACAATGTAGGTAGACTCACAAGCTAAAACTAGAAACCATGTCAGGGATCACAAGCTAAACTAGAAACATGTAGGTAGATCACAAGTAAACAGAAAATGTAGGTAGATCACATACTAAACTAGAAACATGTAGGTAGATCACATACTAACACTTAGAAACTGTAGGTAGATCACATACTAAACTAGAAACATGTAGGTAGATCACAAGCTAAAACTAGAAACATTATAGGTAGATACAAGCTCACTAGAAACATGTAGGTAGATTCACATACTAAACTAGAAACATGTTAGGTAGATCACAATGCTAAACTAGAAACATGTGGTAGATCACATACTAAACTAGAAACGATGTTAGGTAGATCACAATACTAACTAAGAAACATGTAGGTAGATCACATAACTAACTAGAAACATTAGGTAGATCACATCTAACTAGAAACCTGTAGGTAGATCACATACTAAACTAGAAACATGTAGTAAGATCAACAAGCTAACACTAAAAAAATGAAAAAAAAAAAAAAAAAAAAAAAATGTAGGGTAGATCACAAGCTAAACAGAAAAATGTAGGTAGAATACATACTAAAACTAGAAAACATGTGGTAGTCACAAAGCAAACTAGAAACATGTAGGTAGATCACAAGCTAAACTAGAAATCATGTAGGTAGATCACATACTAAACTAGACATGTAGGTAGATCACATACTAAATCTAGAAACATGTCAGGTAGAATCACATACTAAACTAGAAAACAATGTAGGTAGATCAATACTAAAACTAGAAACATGTAGGTAGATCAACATACTAAACTAGAAACATGTAGGTAGATCCACAAGCTAAAACTAGAAAAATGTAGGTAGATCACAAGCTAAACTAGAAAAAATGTAAGGTAGATTCACATACTAACACTAGAAACATGTAGGTAGATCCAAGCTAAACTAGAAACATGTAGGTAGACTCACAAGCTAAACTAGAAAAAACATGTTAACGTAGATCACAATACTAAACTAGAAACATGTAAGTAGATTCACATACTAAACTAGAAACAATGTAGGTAGATCACTACTAACGGCTCCGAAAAAGCTTTAAATAGTCCACCCTCCCTCCTTTCTACCGCCACCCCTCTTAATAATGCCAACAAATTGGTAAAGGACAACTATATGGTGATTGGCTAGAAGCTAAAAGTCGTATTCTCAAAAAGATGAGAGGAGTTCCAAATGCACACATTGCAATCCATTTAGACTTTATTAGCTGGAAAAATTTTATGCTCAATGAAGAAAATCTTTTATCTATTTTTTAAAATTATATTCGCTCTGTATATTGTTAACTATGATTGTATTAAATAAATTTCTTATTTAGTAAGATCATATTTCTTGGGTAAGATCACATACTAAACCCCGGCACTGTAGCAGTAATGTTTAATATAGTTTTGTACATGTACCCTGTGTTTTGTTTTGTTGTATAACAACTTTGACTACATGTTATATATTGTTTATTATATTTATTACCATGTTTAATATTGTTATAAATGATTTGTAGCAAAAAAAGACTTTATATACAAATATATATCAAATAAAATTTAAATTTTAATAACATTCAATCAATTTTGTTTTTTGACCGAAGAAGTCAGCCATTGTCAGTTCACGCTTTTGCAAATCGTCTCTCAGAGTTCGCTTTCTCTTAAGTGTTGACATTTAAATTTGACTAAAAGTTTTTTAAATTAACACGATAAACTTTACTTATAATATTGAACGGTGACGACAGTCAATATAATGAATTCTAATCTGCTGTTTACACAACAATTATGTTAATTGATTTACTGATTTTCTAATTGGGGGATTAGCTTAGAAATGATTCAAAGTAATTATGAGTAATCTGTGTGTTTGGCAGTAGAAATGGGGAAAATTTTATTGAGTAAAAGACTTGTGCAATTAAAAACTTGTGTTCGGATGGCGATATTCGACGGGTGCCGTACTTAATAATGCAGTAAATGACATTTTATTAGAATATTATTTATATTATTTAAACAGTATCATTAAAATATTGATATGACGGAAATTGCTAATTGATTGGCACATTAAATCACATTTCTCTTTTATAATTGTCGAATTCTTTTAACTCGTTACGAAATGGTACAAGATAGATAACAACTCGTGAAAACTATTTCACACATGCTAAACGGTTTTACTATTTTGAATCGATACAATTTTGGTAGCTTAATAAAATGTAGATTAGCGATTTCATTTCATTCGAATATTTGTTTATTATAATTAACGGGGGGCGATATACCGAGGGTGCAACTGTATTTGACATATTCAATATTTATCAATCATATATGAAGTAGTCTTACCGATATTATTAGAATTCCTATCGATAAAAGGAATTAATTTTGTGAAGATCATTGCAGCAGTTATAATACGAGAAATTCTCATTTTTTCCTATAAATAAATATAAGTATAATTACCAAAAATGTTTTACAATTTCAGTGATAATAGGTGAACCATTTTTTTAATAACTGAGATTGCACGTGTAAATACGAAAAATATCCACATTAGATCCATTGCTATAGAAATTTTATAGATATTATTCACAATACCGATTTTTTTAAATAAATACTAACTATAACTCAAACCCAAATTCTAAAAATGACTTTAATAAATTAATAATTTGATCATCAGATTCCAAAAAAGGCTTGATTAATTTAGATAAAACCTGTATACAAATGCACTTGCAAATGATACAGTTGAAAATGAAATTTCATTTTTAATTTGAGTACTAACAACATCTGACGAACAACTAAATAAATCCACATTTATTCATCTGAAATTTTTAAAGTAATTTTTAAAAAATGATTTTTATTACAATATAATATTAAATTCAATAATAAATTAAAATATAAAAGGAATATAAATTTGACCCTGAAAATATTACGAAAATCAGATAATATTTAAACAAAATTTGATTTT
>JACMZG010000271.1:11650-19150 GCA_018340805.1 Microvelia longipes
CATCGCGTCAAATGGGGAATATAGTTCCAGATTCTCGCAGTTTAAAAACCGTCGAAATCTTACGCTACCCGACCGGGAAAGTAAGTCGTATCAAAACGATTTAATGCCAACACGTAAATCATAAATATGATTCAAACACCCTCTATTTCATAGGTTAGTTAGAGTTTAAATATATGGCTAAGCCACATCCAACATTCGAAAGTGAATAATACTATTGCCTCTTTACGAGGTAGGCACTAATTATCATTACGTCTGGGCGAGATTCAGACTTAGAGGCGTTCAGTCTTAATCTCTCGATGGTAGCTTCGTGCCAATGACCTTTCGATCAAGCACATTTACCAGTGATCCGAATCTGCGGTTCCTCTCGTACTGAGCAGAATTACATTGTAATGACACTTTATATAGTAGGGTAAAACTAACCTGTCTCACGACGGTCTTAAACCCAGCTCACGTTCCCTATTAGTGGGGTGAACAATCCAACGCTTTGTGAATTCTGCTTCGCAATGATAGAAGAGCCGACATCGAAGGATCAAAAAAGCGACGTCGCTATGAACGCTTGGCCGCCACAAGCCAGTTATCCTGTGGTAACTTTTCTGACACCTCTTGCTTTAAACTCTAAAGAAATCAAAAGGATCGATAGGCCGCGCTTTCACGGTCTGTATTCGTACTGAAAATCAAAATCAAGAGAGCTTTTCCCCTTTTAGTCAACACCAGGTTTCTGTCCTGGTTGAGCTCCCCTTGGGACACTGCGTTACCATTTGACAGATGTACCGCCCCAGTCAAACTCCCCACCTGACACTGTCCTCAGAACAGTTCGACGGCATCCGAAGATTACCATCTTTCTCGACAATTAATTAACCTAAAGTTAATTGCACTGCATTACTGAGTAAGTAAAGAAACAATCAGAGTAGTGGTATTTCACTGGCGACTTGCGTCTCCCACTTATGCTACACCTCTAATGTTTCCCTACAAAGTCGGACTAGAGTCAAGCTCAACAGGGTCTTCTTTCCCCGCTATATTTTCCAAGCCCGTTCCCTTGGCTGTAGTTTCGCTAGATAGTAGATAGGGACAGTAGGAATCTCGTTAATCCATTCATGCACGTCACTAATTAGATGACGAGGCATTTGGCTACCTGAAGAGAGTCATAGTTACTCCCGCCGTTAACCAGCGCTTAATTGAATTTCTTCACGTTGACATTCATGGCACTGGGCAGAAATCACATTGCGTCAAAGCCGTTCACCAGCCATCGCAATGCTTTGTTTTAATTAGACAGTCGGATTCCTCTAGTCCATGCCAGTTCTAGGTTGATCGTTTAGTGCACGCGACTATTAAAGTCCCGAAAGACTCAATAATATAGCAATACCCGCCAATCAATCGAATCAAAAATGTGCCGTAGTCAATCAAACTCAAGTTGCCCTAAAGCTCAATCAATAACAACCCACTCTCGTTTCAATCGACTTCTTGATTAAGCCCACATGCCCGTCCTAGAGCCAATCCTTTTACCGAAGGTACGGATCTAATTTGCCGACTTCCCTTACCTACATTGTTCTAAGACTATAGGCTGCTCACCTTGGAGACCTGCTGCGGATATCGGTACGGATTGATATGAAATTTATAACTGCTCCCTCAGATTTTCAAGGGCCATCAGAGCGCTTCGGACATCACGTGAACGTGATGCTTTTAACATTTCACATCCCTTTCTCCAGATGACCTGATTCTAGGGACATGTTTATGTATACAAAGAAAAGAGAACTCTTCCCGAAACACCTGATGACGTCTCTGAGATCGCTTGTGTTGCCACCTTGTGTTGCCGAAACAACCAAATTTCCATATTCAAGTTCAGGAATGTTAACTGATTCCCTTTCGCTGCAAGAGGCTAAAGTCAATTATAAACACTATTGCTAATGTCTATCACCTCTTTCTGATAACTGAATTACCAGATCGCTTAGGACCGACTAACCCATGTTCAAATGCTGTTGACATGGAACCCTTCTCCACTTCAGTCTTCAAGGATCTCACTTGAATAATTGCTACTACTACCAAGATCTGTACCCGTGACCGCTCCACTCTGACTTACGCCAGTAGCTTCTTAGCAACCACGGCACCCTCCTACACGATATCGTTTACTCGTTTTGTAAACTTACGATATCGATCCGGTATAGGTCCAACGCTACAGCGCCATCCATTTTCAGGGCTGGTTGATTCGGCAGGTGAGTTGTTACACACTCCTTAGCGGATGACGACTTCCATGTCCACCGTCCTGCTGTCTTTATCAAACAACACCTTTTGTGGTTCTCATGCGTTATGTTAGGCACCTTAACCAGATGTTTGGTTCATCCCACATCGCCAGTTCTGCTTACCAAAAATGGCCCACTAGACACTTGTATTCGATGCACATCTTCAATGAAGAAAGACGCACTTCGAACCCATTTAAAGTTTGAGAATAAGTTGAGGACATTTCGTCCCCAATACTTCTAATCATTCGCTTTACCAGGTAAAACTACAATAACAAATGTCAGCTATCCTGAGGGAAACTTCGGAGGGAACCAGCTACTAGATGGTTCGATTAGTCTTTCGCCCCTATACTCATGTCCGACGATCGATTTGCACGTCAGAACCGCGGCGGTCCTCCACCAGAGTTTCCTCTGGCTTCAACCTGCACAAGCATAGTTCACCATCTTTCGGGTCTCTACATGATCGCTCAACTCCGCCCAGATGCGAACATCTTTAGACGGGTCGATGTTGCACTCAGTGTTGCCACGAGGTCACATCACAGTTTACCGAGGTAAACCTTTACATTAATTACGCCGTGGGGTTTCGTAAGGCCCTTTGACTCGCGATCATATAAACTCCTTGGTCCGTGTTTCAAGACGGGACGAGTAAGTAACCTACATACACTGCAGACTTTAGATCAACACATCGATCATGAAAACATCACAATTCACAAATAGCCTATTATTAGTCTATTAAAGAATCATCAACATTAAACCAATCAATTTCTGTCAATCGCAATCACCAATAAATCATTTAACCGTGTAACCAGCTATAAAACCGATTCCGAAGGAATTGATCACCTTCAAAATTACGACAGAAAAAAGACGCTATCGGTCGCAGTACTGTTATACAGAAAGTGCATCAACCGCATATTAAGATCTCGATAAAAGCGATTCCTAGTGGGATTTTGCAAAAAATCAAGAAAACACGCAGTTAACTGAATCCCATACAACATCTTCGGCTTCACTCGTTTACCTCTAAGCGATTTCACGTACTATTTAACTCTCTCTTCAAAGTTCTTTTCAACTTTCCCTCACGGTACTTGTTTGCTATCGGACTCACACAAGTATTTAGCCTTAGATGGAGTTTACCACCCAATTTGGACTGCATTCTCAAACAATCCGACTCATAGGAAGCATCAATAATAGTTTCAAACACTCCAACGGGCCTAACACCCTCTATGGACAACATCACAATCAAGTGAATTTGGGAGTATCATCTTCAATTAAAAACGCAACCTTTACACCACAATTCCCAATATCAAAGATACAGGATTCGGTGCTGGGCTAATTCCCGGTCGTTCGCCACTACTGGGGAAATCCTTGTTAGTTTCTTTTCCTCCGCTTAATGATATGCTTAAGTTCAGCGGGTAATCTCGTCTGATCTGAGGTCGGGTAATAAATCAAATATGCATAATGAATGTTCCTTAAAATAAATTGATTATTTACTCTTACTAACGTATCACTAGAGCACAACTCATAAAGCCGTGGCTCCAGCTAATTAAAACCGAAAGTAATTTTAATAATCCAGAACATTCCACATACTCGATTTGTTAAAAACGCAATAAATTACGAATTCAACATAAACTCTATGTTTCCATAGAGGTGTACCGAAATACACTATCACCTTAAAGAGGCACTTTCGACAAAATAAACGCCAAAAGTGAACCCCTCAAAACATTACTATTGAACGTAATGATAAATACAATGCCGACCCTCAGACAGCCGTGGCTAAAGGTTTACCAATAGCCGCCATTTGCGTTCAAATTGTCAATGATCAGAGCGTTGTGCATTTTACATTAATTCACGTATTTTGCTACGTTCTTCATCGACGTGTGAGCCGAGTGATCATCGCTTAAAGTGGTTATTAATACAGATGCTATTAGGCGATCCATACTCTATTTTGATCAACTCAATAATGAAATCGAGGACCCGTATTGCTTTTGCAATACTATTATAAAATTAAATTATAGACGTTCTCAGGGCTCTCTTTCAATTTTGTAAACATATTTATAGCCAATCCAAGATTTATCGCAACAATTTCGGTATTAACCTACAAAGCATCAGGTAGTCGCGACTCGGACAAATACGTAAACAATCTTTACTGAAATATTTAAGCCTTGCACAATATCTTGATCACGCTTTGATATTGTTTAGATCAGTGCCAGATAATGAATAAATTCAAAATCCGTATTGCATACGCCAATTTAAAGTATGCACTGTACTTGCCACGCAAATATTTCTATTCACACGACATAGGCACCCTGAGAAAGAGTTTAATGCTAAGCCAAGTTGTATCCTGAACCTATTGCAAAATAGAATTGACCCGAAAAATCAATTCACATTTGCTTACAACTCAAAATAGCATTGATGCATCAGTATCATGATACACTAATTTTAGTTACGAGTTAAACTGTTATGAACTAATAATGATCCTTCCGCAGGTTCACCTACGGAAACCTTGTTACGACTTTTACTTCCTCTAAATGATCAAGTTTGAGTGTCTTTTCCCATTCATAGAAATGTTGCCATTTCTTAGACCAGAATCCAACAATCTCACTAAACCATTCAATCGGTAGTAGCGACGGGCGGTGTGTACAAAGGGCAGGGACGTAATCAGCGCAAGCTAGTGACTTGCGCTTACTAGGAATTCCTCGTTCATGCGAAATAATTACAATTCGCAATCCCTGATACGACAGTGTTTCACAAGATTGCCCAACTTTTCTAGTAAGGGATACTTGTTGGAACTGCCATTGTAGCGCGCGTGCGGCCCCGGACATCTAAGGGCATCACAGACCTGTTATTGCTCTTTTTCATTTAGCTAGACGCTATTTATTCTTCTAAGAAGTGATCATTTACGAGTTAAAATAAATACACTATTTAGCAAGTTAGAGTCTCGTTCGTTATCGGAATTAACCTGACAAATCGCTCCACCAACTAAGAACGGCCATGCACCACCACCCACCGAATCAAGAAAGAGCTATCAATCTGTCAATCCTCACAGTGTCCGGACCGGGTGAGATTTCCCGTGTTGAGTCAAATTAAGCCGCAGGCTCCACTCCTGGTGGTGCCCTTCCG
Source organism: Microvelia longipes (assembly GCA_018340805.1). Taxonomy (NCBI): domain Eukaryota; kingdom Metazoa; phylum Arthropoda; class Insecta; order Hemiptera; family Veliidae; genus Microvelia; species Microvelia longipes. The sequence continues at coordinate 17,002 of JACMZG010000271.1, forward strand.
TCAATTCCTTTAAGTTTCAGCTTTGCAACCATACTTCCCCCGGAACCCAAAGACTTTGGTTTCCCGGTGACTTCTAGCAAGATGATAAATTATCATCGCTAACTGTCAGTTGGCATAGTTATGGTCAGAACTAGGACGGTATCTGATCGTCTTCGATCCTCTGACTTTCGTTCTTGATTAATGAAAACATTCTTGGCAAATGCTTTCGCAGTAGATTGTCTGCTGATGGTCTCAGAATTTCACCTCTAGCACCAGCATACATATGCCCCCGGCAGTCTCTTTTAATCATTACTTCAGTTTCGAAAACCAACAAAATAAAACCGAAGTCTTATTTCATTATTCCATGCAACAATATGCAGGCATAAGCCTGCTTTAAGCACTCTAATTTTTTCAAAGTAAACTTGTCGGTTATTGAAAAATCCCAATAAAGTGACTTAACAATATACACGACGGTGAAGGAAGATTCAACACTCGGTCATAGACCTCATAAAGAATCATTTCCTCAATTTCAACTACGAGCTTTTTAACTGCAACAACTTTAATATACGCTTTTGGAGCTGGAATTACCGCGGCTGCTGGCACCAGACTTGCCCTCCAATTGATACTTGATAAAGTATTTAAAATATTCTCATTGCAATTTGAAACACTAGGGCCCATATTGTTATTTATTGTCACTACCTCACCGAACCGGTATTGGGTAATTTTCGCGCCTGCTGCCTTCCGTGGATGTGGTAGCCGTTTCTCAGGCTCCCTCTCCGGAATCGAACACTGATTCCCCGTTACCCGTTACACCATGGTAAGCTTTGATCTTACCATCGAAAGTTGATAGGTCAGCCATTTCAAGAGATTCGTCGTCAACACTAAGGTTGTACGATCAGTGAAGTTATCCAGAGTCATCAAAATTCTGCCTTGCGACAGGTTAGTTTTGATCTAATAAATCCGCCGCTTCGTGAGTCACGGCATTCTTTAAAATATTAGCTCTAGAATTACCACAGTTATCTTGTGGCAAATAGATTATATCTCTTAAATAATAGCTGTTATAATGAGCCATCCGCGGTTTCAGTTTATAAAACTGTGTACTTAGACATGCATGGCTTAATCTTTGAGATAAGCATATGACTACTGGCAGGATCAACCAGATATTTACATATATACGACCGCCTAAGCGAGTCATTTCGTTAATATTCAATCGCATAACTGCATATTTAAACACAGCTACATTAGGTCATTCGTTATAATTGCAAAGCAACTATTTCTTTATTCGTTAAACCCTCATAAATGATAGGTAATTAATTGAAATAATCAATTAAATCTGACAAGATACAGGCCTGGACAGAGAAAATGAAATTGCAACTGCTACAATGCTGCTGCTATATTCACCCGGACGAATATGTATAAACGTAAACAATCATAAAGATTATTTAAGGATTATCGCTGCGTTGGCTGTAGGGCTACTAACAAAATATTCTGTACTGATCCACAATTGTATTAACAATTGATAGATTTTATATGAGCCAACAAATAATCAATCAGTATATTTCAACTAATCAACTATAATTAAATAGTCAGCTCACATATATACTGTGGATATATACCTTGGGTAGCATTCCTGAAACCGGCGACTTTAGTATTAATTTATTGTTTCCAAAATATATTATTTAGATGTAAAACTGTTTTCTTAATATGGTTAGCAAAAAAATTTATCAAAAACGGTTAAAAATAAGAAATTTAGGGCATTTCTCTTTGAAAATTTGTGTAAAAATTTTAAAATTTTTTTTATCTTTTTGTTTGTATTTATTATGTTTATTAAGCTCAAATTGCTTTTTCTAGTATAATTTTTAATTCTCTGTTAAATGTACTAATTTTTTTCAAATTTAAAATTTTTTAGCAATAGTTTAGACATTTATGTTGGTTCATTAAAAATACACGTGATTAAACATAATTATAACTTTTTGCTGATATTATTAAATCTTTATATAATTATCAGTTAGAGAAAAAAATTCTACATCGAATCATACTAAAATCTCTTATATATCTCAATTTTTACTAAAGTTATGACTAAATTTAAGTTTATGAGAGGTTTCCTTAATTTTTGGATTTGGCCGCTGGGAGTTTGAAGAAATACACATTGTACTGAATTGAATTATAT
>JACMZG010000271.1:24150-26650 GCA_018340805.1 Microvelia longipes
TTTGGAGTATCATCTTCAATTAAAAACGCAACCTTTACACCACAATTCCCAATATCAAAGATACAGGATTCGGTGCTGGGCTAATTCCCGGTCGTTCGCCACTACTGGGGAAATCCTTGTTAGTTTCTTTTCCTCCGCTTAATGATATGCTTAAGTTCAGCGGGTAATCTCGTCTGATCTGAGGTCGGGTAATAAATCAAATATGCATAATGAATGTTCCTTAAAAAAATTGATTATTTACTCTTACTAACGTATCACTAGAGCACAACTCATAAAGCCGTGGCTCCAGCTAATTAAAACCGAAAGTAATTTTAATAATCCAGAACATTCCACATACTCGATTTGTTAAAAACGCAATAAAATTACGAATTCAACATAAACTCTATGTTTCCATAGAGGTGTACCGAAATACACTATCACCTTAAAGAGGCACTTTCGACAAAATAAACGCCAAAAGTGAACCCCTCAAAACATTACTATTGAACGTAATGATAAATACAATGCCGACCCTCAGACAGCCGTGGCTAAAGGTTTACCAATAGCCGCCATTTGCGTTCAAATTGTCAATGATCAGAGCGTTGTGCATTTTACATTAATTCACGTATTTTGCTACGTTCTTCATCGACGTGTGAGCCGAGTGATCCATCGCTTAAAGTGGTTATTAATACAGATGCTATTAGGCGATCCATACTCTATTTTGATCAACTCAATAATGAAATCGAGGACCCGTATTGCTTTTGCAATACTATTATAAAATTAAATTATAGACGTTCTCAGGGCTCTCTTTCAATTTTGTAAACATATTTATAGCCAATCCAAGATTTATCGCAACAATTTCGGTATTAACCTACAAAGCATCAGGTAGTCGCGACTCGGACAAATACGTAAACAATCTTTACTGAAATATTTAAGCCTTGCACAATATCTTGATCACGCTTTGATATTGTTTAGATCAGTGCCAGATAATGAATAAATTCAAAATCCGTATTGCATACGCCAATTTAAAGTATGCACTGTACTTGCCACGCAAATATTTCTATTCACACGACATAGGCACCCTGAGAAAGAGTTTAATGCTAAGCCAAGTTGTATCCTGAACCTATTGCAAAATAGAATTGACCCGAAAAATCAATTCACATTTGCTTACAACTCAAAATAGCATTGATGCATCAGCATGATACACTAATTTTAGTTACGAGTTAAACTGTTATGAACTAATAATGATCCTTCCGCAGGTTCACCTACGGAAACCTTGTTACGACTTTTACTTCCTCTAAATGATCAAGTTTGAGTGTCTTTTCCCATTCATAGAAATGTTGCCATTTCTTAACCAGAATCCAACAATCTCACTAAACCATTCAATCGGTAGTAGCGACGGGCGGTGTGTACAAAGGGCAGGGACGTAATCAGCGCAAGCTAGTGACTTGCGCTTACTAGGAATTCCTCGTTCATGCGAAATAATTACAATTCGCAATCCCTGATACGACAGTGTTTCACAAGATTGCCCAACTATTTCTAGTAAGGGATACTTGTTGGAACTGCCATTGTAGCGCGCGTGCGGCCCGGACATCTAAGGGCATCACAGACCTGTTATTGCTCTTTTTCATTTAGCTAGACGCTATTTATTCTTCTAAGAAGTGATCATTTACGAGTTAAAATAAATACACTATTTAGCAAGTTAGAGTCTCGTTCGTTATCGGAATTAACCTGACAAATCGCTCCACCAACTAAGAACGGCCATGCACCACCACCCCCGAATCAAGAAAGAGCTATCAATCTGTCAATCCTCACAGTGTCCGGACCGGGTGAGATTTCCCGTGTTGAGTCAAATTAAGCCGCAGGCTCCACTCCTGGTGGTGCCCTTCCGTCAATTCCTTTAAGTTTCAGCTTTGCAACCATACTTCCCCCGGAACCCAAAGACTTTGGTTTCCCGGTGACTTCTAGCAAGATGATAAATTATCATCGCTAACTGTCAGTTGGCATAGTTTATGGTCAGAACTAGGACGGTATCTGATCGTCTTCGATCCTCTGACTTTCGTTCTTGATTAATGAAAACATTCTTGGCAAATGCTTTCGCAGTAGATTGTCTGCTGATGGTCTCAGAATTTCACCTCTAGCACCAGCATACATATGCCCCCGGCAGTCTCTTTTAATCATTACTTCAGTTTCGAAAACCAACAAAATAAAACCGAAGTCTTATTTCATTATTCCATGCAACAATATGCAGGCATAAGCCTGCTTTAAGCACTCTAATTTTTTTCAAAGTAAACTTGTCGGTTATTGAAAAATCCCAATAAAGTGACTTAACAATATACACGACGGTGAAGGAAGATTCAACACTCGGTCATAGACCTCATAAAGAATCATTTCCTCAATTTCAACTACGAGCTTTTTAACTGCAACAACTTTAATATACGCTTTTGGAGCTGGAATTACCGCGGCTGCTGGCACCAGACTTGCCCTCCAATTGATACTTGATAAAGTATTTAAAATATTCTCA
>JACMZG010000271.1:42990-59786 GCA_018340805.1 Microvelia longipes
ATGACAAAGATATTTTTGCAAGTATTACATCATTGCATAATAATTCTTAAGTAAAATTTAATTAATTAATTTTCAAATTAATATAACTTTTTTCATCTGAGACATATACGAAAAGTAAGGAATGGATCTGATTTCCCTTTCTTTGCTCTTTCTAATAATATGTAAATCATATTAATACACCTTAAATTAAAGAAAATAATAATTTTTTTAAGAAAATTATAAATTAAGGAAAACTCCCAGCCTCCGATAAACTTAAACCTCGAATAACTTTGTGAATAATAAAGTTTTTTGGTATATTTAAACTGATTCCTACTCAACTTTTTACGCTCTTTCATTAGATATATAATTCAATTCAGTACAATGTGTATTTCTTCAAACTCCCAGCGGCCAAATCCAAAAATTAAGGAAACCTCTCATAAACTTAAATTTAGTCATAACTTTAGTAAAAATTGAGATATATAAGAGATTTTAGTATGATTCGATGTAGAATTTTTTTTTCTCTAACTGATAATTATATAAACATTTAATAATATCAGCAAAAAGTGATAATTATGTTTAATCACGTGTATTTTTAATGAACCAACATAAATGTCTAAACTATTGCTAAAAATTTTAAATTTGAAATAAAAATTAGTACATTTAACAGAGAATTAAAAATTATACTAGAAAAGCAATTTGAGCTTAATAAACATAATAAATACAAACAAAAAGATAAAAAAATTTTAAAATTTTTACACAAATTTTCAAAGAGAAATGCCCTAAATTTCTTATTTTTAACCGTTTTTGATAAATTTTTTCGCTAACCATATTAAGAAAACAGTTTTACATCTAAATAAATATATTTTGGAAACAATAAATTAATACTAAAGTCGCCGGTTTCAGGAATGCTACCCAAGGTATATATCCACAGTATATATGTGAGCTGACTATTTAATTATAGTTGATTAGTTGAAATATACTGATTGATTATTTGTTGGCTCATATAAAATCTATCAATTGTTAATACAATTGTGGATCAGTACAGAATATTTTGTTAGTAGCCCTACAGCCAACGCAGCGATAATCCTTAAATAATCTTTATGATTGTTTACGTTTATACATATTCGTCCGGGTGAATATAGCAGCAGCATTGTAGCAGTTGCAATTTCATTTTCTCTGTCCAGGCCTGTATCTTGTCAGATTTAATTGATTAATTCAATTAATTACCTATCATTTATGAGGGTTTAACGAATAAAGAAATAGTTGCTTTGCAATTATAACGAATGACCTAATGTAGCTGTGTTTAAATATGCAGTTATGCGATTGAATATTAACGAAATGACTCGCTTAGGCGGTCGTATATATATAAATATCTGGTTGATCCTGCCAGTAGTCATATGCTTATCTCAAAGATTAAGCATGCATGTCTAAGTACACAGTTTTATAAACTGAAACGCGGATGGCTCATTATAACAGCTATTATTTAAGAGATATAATCTATTTGCCACAAGATAACTGTGGTAATTCTAGAGCTAATATTTTAAAGAATGCCGTGACTCACGAAGCGGCGGATTTATTAGATCAAAACTAACCTGTCGCAAGGCAGAATTTTGATGACTCTGGATAACTTCACTGATCGTACAACCTTAGTGTTGACGACGAATCTCTTGAAATGGCTGACCTATCAACTTTCGATGGTAAGATCAAAGCTTACCATGGTTGTAACGGGTAACGGGGAATCAGTGTTCGATTCCGGAGAGGGAGCCTGAGAAACGGCTACCACATCCACGGAAGGCAGCAGGCGCGAAAATTACCCAATACCGTTCGGTGAGGTAGTGACAATAAAAAAATATGGGCCCTAGTGGTTTCATAATTGCAATGAGAATATTTTAAATACTTTATCAAGTATCAATTGGAGGGCAAGTCTGGTGCCAGCAGCCGCGGTAATCCAGCTCCAAAAGCGTATATTAAAGTTGTTGCAGTTAAAAAGCTCGTAGTTGAAATTGAGGAAATGATTCTTTATGAGGTCTATGACCGAGTGTTGAATCTTCCTTCACCGTCGTGTATATTGTTAAGTCACTTTATTGGGATTTTTCAATAACCGACAAGTTTACTTTGAAAAAATTAGAGTGCTTAAAGCAGGCTTATGCCTGCATATTGTTGCATGGAATAATGAAAAGACTTCGGTTTTATTTTGTTGGTTTTCGAAACTGAAGTAATGATTAAAAGAGACTGCCGGGGCATATGTATGCTGGTGCTAGAGGTGAAATTCTGAGACCATCAGCAGACAATCTACTGCGAAAGCATTTGCCAAGAATGTTTTCATTAATCAAGAACGAAAGTCAGAGGATCGAAGACGATCAGATACCGTCCTAGTTCTGACCATAAACTATGCCAACTGACAGTTAGCGATGATAATTTATCATCTTGCTAGAAGTCACCGGGAAACCAAAGTCTTTGGGTTCCGGGGAAGTATGGTTGCAAAGCTGAAACTTAAAGGAATTGACGGAAGGGCACCACCAGGAGTGGAGCCTGCGGCTTAATTTGACTCAACACGGGAAATCTCACCGGTCCGGACACTGTGAGGATTGACAGATTGATAGCTCTTTCTTGATTCGGTGGGTGGTGGTGCATGGCCGTTCTTAGTTGGTGGAGCGATTTGTCAGGTTAATTCCGATAACGAACGAGACTCTAACTTGCTAAATAGTGTATTTATTTTAACTCGTAAATGATCACTTCTTAGAAGAAATATAGCGTCTAGCTAAATGAAAAAGAGCAATAACAGGTCTGTGATGCCCTTAGATGTCCGGGGCGCACGCGCGCTACAATGGCAGTTCCAACAAGTATCCCTTACTAGAAATAGTTGGGCAATCTTGTGAAACACTGTCGTATCAGGGATTGCGAATTGTAATTATTTCGCATGAACGAGGAATTCCTAGTAAGCGCAAGTCACTAGCTTGCGCTGATTACGTCCCTGCCCTTTGTACACACCGCCCGTCGCTACTACCGATGATTTTTAGTGAGATTGTTGGATTCTGGTCTAAGAATGGCAACATTTCTATGAATGGGAAAGACACTCAAACTTGATCATTTAGAGGAAGTAAAAGTCGTAACAAGGTTTCCGTAGGTGAACCTGCGGAAGGATCATTATTAGTTCATAACAGTTTAACTCGTAACTAAAATAGTGTATCATGATACTGATGCATCAATGCTATTTTGAGTTGTAAGCAAATGTGAATTGATTTTTCGGGTCAATTCTATTTTGCAATAGGTTCAGGATACAACTTGGCTTAGCATTAAACTCTTTCTCAGGGTGCCTATGTCGTGTGAATAGAAATATTTGCGGCAAGTACAGTGCATACTTTAAATTGGCGTATGCAATACGGATTTTGAATTTATTCATTATCTGGCACTGATCTAAACAATATCAAAGCGTGATCAAGATATTGTGCAAGGCTTAAATATTTCAGTAAAAGATTGTTTACGTATTTGTCCGAGTCGCGACTACCTGATGCTTTGTAGGTTAACCGAAATTGTTGCGATAAATCTTGGATTGGCTATAAATATGTTTACAAAATTGAAAGAGAGCCCTGAGAACGTCTATAATTTAATTTTATAATAGTATTGCAAAAGCAATACGGGTCCTCGATTTCATTATTGAGTTGATCAAAATAGAGTATGGATCGCCTAATAGCATCTGTATTAATAACCACTTTAAGCGATGGATCACTCGGCTCACACGTCGATGAAGAACGTAGCAAAATACGTGAATTAATGTAAAATGCACAACGCTCTGATCATTGACAATTTGAACGCAAATGGCGGCTATTGGTAAACCTTTAGCCACGGCTGTCTGAGGTCGGCATTATATTATCATTACGTTCAATAGTAATGTTTTTGAGGGGTTCTTTTGGCGTTTATTTGTCGAAGTGCCTCTTAAAGGTTAGTGTATTTCGGTACACCTCTATATGGAAACATAGAGTTTATGTTGAATTCGTAATTTATTCGTTTTTAACAAATCGAGTATGTGGAATGTTCTGGATTATTAAAATTACTTTCGGTTTTAATTAGCTGGAGCCACGGCTTTATGAGTTGTGCTCTAGTGATACGTTAGTAAGAGTAAATAATCAATTTATTTTAAGGAACATTCATTATGCATATTTGATTTATTACCCGACCTCAGATCAGACGAGATTACCCGCTGAACTTAAGCATATCATTAAGCGGAGGAAAGAAACTAACAAGGATTTCCCCAGTAGTGGCGAACGACCGGGAATTAGCCCAGCACCGATCCTGTATCTTTGATATTGGGAATTGTGGTGTAAAGGTTGCGTTTTTAATTGAAGATACTCCAAATTCACTTGATTGTGATGTTGTCCATAAGAGGTGTTAGGCCCGTTGGAGTGTTTTGAAACTATTATTGATGCTTCCTATGAGTCGATTGTTTGAGAATGCAGTCCAAATTGGGTGGTAAATCCATCTAAGGCTAAATACTTGTGTGAGTCCGATAGCAAACAAGTACCGTGAGGGAAAGTTGAAAAGAACTTTGAAGAGAGAGTTAAATAGTACGTGAAATCGCTTAGAGGTAAACGAGTGAAGCCGAAGATGTTGTATGGGATTCAGTTAACTGCGTGTTTCTTGATTTTGCGAAATCCACTAGGAATCGCTTTTATCGAGATCTTATATGCGGTGATGCACTTTTCTTATAACAGTATACTTTGTAAGCGTCTTTTTCTGTGTAATATTTTGAAGGTGATCATTCCTTCGGGAATGGTTTATAGCTGGTTACACGGTTAATGATTTATTGGTGATTGCGATGACAGAAATTGATTTTAATGTTGATTGATTCTTTAATGACTAATAATAGGCTATATTTGTGATTTTGTTGATTTTTTCATGATCGATGTGTTGATCTAAAGTCTGGCAGTGTATGTAGGTTACTTACTCGTCCGTCTTGAAACACGGACCAAGGAGTTTTATATGATCGCGAGTCAAAGGGCCTTACGAAACCCACGGCGTAATTAATGTAAAGGTTTACCTCGGTAAACTGTGATGTGACCTCGTGGCAACACTGAGTGCAACATCGACCCGTCTAAAGATGTTCGCATCTGGGCGGAGTTTGAGCGATCATGTAGAGACCCGAAAGATGGTGAACTATGCTTGTGCAGGTTGAAGCCAGAGGAAACTCTGGTGGAGGACCGCCGCGGTTCTGACGTGCAAATCGATCGTCGGACATGAAGTATAGGGGCGAAAGACTAATCGAACCATCTAGTAGCTGGTTCCCGTCCGAAGTTTCCCTCAGGATAGCTGACATTTGTTATTGTAGTTTTACCTGGTAAAGCGAATGATTAGAAGTATTGGGGACGAAATGTCCTCACTTATTCTCAAACTTTAAAATGGGTTCGAAGTGCGTCTTTCTTCATTGAAGATGTGCATCGAATACAAGTGTCTAGTGGGCCATTTTTGGTAAGCAGACTGGCGATGTGGGATGAACCAAAATCTGGTTAAGGTGCCTAACATAACGCTCATGAGAACCCACAAAAAGGTGTTGTTTGATAAAGACAGCAGGACGGTGGACATGGAAGTCGTCATCCGCTAAGGAGTGTTGTAACAACTCACCTGCCGAATCAACCAGCCCTGAAAATGGATGGCGCTGTAGCGTTGGACCTATACCGGATCGATATCGTAAGTTTACAAAACGAGTAAACGATATCGTGTAGGAGGGTGCCGTGGTTGCTAAGAAGCTACTGGCGTAAGTCAGAGTGGAGCGGTCACGGGTACAGATCTTGGTAGTAGTAGCAATTATTCAAGTGAGATCCTTGAAGACTGAAGTGGAGAAGGGTTCCATGTCAACAGCATTTGAACATGGGTTAGTCGGTCCTAAGCGATCTGGTAAATTCAGTTATCAGAAAGAGTGATAGACATTAGCAATAGTGTTTATAATTGATTTTAGCCTCTTGAAGCGAAAGGGAATCAGTTTAATATTACTGAACTTGAATATGGAATTTGGTTGTTTCGGCAACACAAGGTGTAACACAAGCGATCTCAGAGACGTCATCAGGTGTTTGGGAAGAGTTCTCTTTTCTTTGTATACATAAACATGTCCCTAGAATCAGGTTAATCTGGAGAAAGGGATGTGAAATGTTAAAAGCATCACGTTTCACGTGATGTCCGAAGCGCTCTTGATGGCCCTTGAAAATCTGAGGAGCAGTTATAAATTTCAATATCAATCCGTACCGATATCCGCAGCAGGTCTCCTAGGTGAGCAGCCTATAGTCTTAGAACAATGTAGGTAAGGGAAGTCGTCAAATTAGATCCGTACCTTCGGTAAAAGGATTGGCTCTAGGGATCGGGCATGGTGGGCTTTATCAAGAAGTCGATTGAAACGAGAGTGGGTTGTTATTGATTGAGCTTAGGGCAACTTGAGTTTGATTGACTACGGCACATTTTTGATTCGATTGATTGGCGGGTATTGCTATATATGAGTCTTTCGGGACTTGTAATAGTCGCTGTGCACTAAAACGATCAACCTAGAACTGGCATGGACTAGAGGCATCCGACTGTCTAATTAAAACAAAGCATTGCGATGGTGGTGAACGCTTTGACGCAAATGTGATTTCTGCCCAGTGCCTAAATGTCAATGTGAAGAAATTCATTAGCGCTGGTTAAACGGCGGGAGTGAACTACACGTTGAAATAACTTACTTAAATTTATTACTGATATCAAAAAAACCATTTGATGGTAATTTACTTGTTTACTTTTAAAATTGCATTAAAAAATTTACTGAATAATAATTCAAAGCTGATTTGTTCATTAATTAATTTCATTTACTTTAAATAATAATGTAAATTTAACTGATAGATCAGTAAATAAATTTGTTTTCATTTAGTGGTCTTATTAGATTTGTAGAAACCATTTGAAATGATAAATTACGTGTAATGTTTATAGATCGGCTGGAAAGCGGCGTGTCAACACACGAGAATTAACTTTACTAATTAAAATTTTATTATCTATCCTTTAAAATAAAAAGTCCAGCGAATCGGGGATCTTTTAACGATGTATGCATTTTCCCTTAGTTGGCTTCTGGACACATAAAATGCTATTATAGGTCTCAAAGCTGCCATCTTAATTGCGGATTCTAATATCCTTATTTCATTGATAAATATTCTTATACATTTAAGCTAAACGAAGACGAGTTAGGCTAACATGCTCAAAAACTGGATGAGGCTCTTTTTTTTAAATTACATAAAATTTCCTTTAAAAAATAAATTAATCTATTCCAGATAAAATTCACAATTAATTTCAATTGAATTCATTAAAACAGATTTGGAAGCAATGGTTCACTACTATTAGCCCTCATAAAAAACCTGCTGAATGATCCTATGAAGATAAAATTCAAAATTAAGATGAAAACAGATCAGTTGAGTAAACAAAAACATGACGCGAGATAATAATTGCTCTAACAAAATAAATTTCCAAATAACATAGCTCAATTCTCATCGGATAAACCATGTCTGCCCGTCTTCTCACAAAATCAAAATTCATCGGCTACAGTAATGCAATAATAGGATAACGTTTTCGTATATAATTAACTAATTTGAATACTGCAACATCGAGACAAACCATCCCAACTAAGAATGATAAAATCAACCACAAAGAGAAAACCAAATAATTACTTTGAAATATGACAACATCAAAAAAATTCTCGTATGGTACGCTCTGCATTCGTGGGCCCCATAGAAAAATTATGCATTCCTACATTTTGAGAATACTCCGGCCAAACTCTTCTGTCATCTGGGCAGACATTCGTTCGATTTGTTTTAATCCTTTTACCGTTTTGAAATGTGACGCAAGGAGTTAAAATTCAAGATTGTCAACCAGATTGCAACTGCATTCCGGAAGCAATATAGAGGGCAGTTTCAATATTTGACTAATCTGGCATCGAACTAGATAAAAGCTACATATTTGTGCCTCAATCGCATAATAAAACTTCTGAATCAGATAATTTAAACTTTCTATAATAATAATTTACATTTCATTTAGAAATCCAAAATACTTCAAATCCTCATTAAATATTCGAGCAATCAAGCGCAACCTTGATACTGAACCACTTTATTGGAATCAGAAATGAATTAACCACAAGATTCGCATACAGGATCATATCTTCCAGAAGAATCTATAGATGATATTTTTAAATGCTCTTCAAATTGACATACTAGATATGGGCTTCACCTAAACAGAAATCAAAAGGGAAACATAAACAGGGCAAGCGTACCACAGATGATCTCTCCAGACTGCGTCATACGTATAATATCAAACCATAAGAAAGTTGCCAAAACAGAATTGACTGGATGCTAATGATATCCTCCCTCGCAATTCTGGAATCTATCAAAAACAGAAGGCATATTCATTTTCTTTTCATGGTCTTCAACAGAAGCTGTTTAAGAATAATTCACTAATACGATTGATCCAAACGTCAAACCACTTTCATCTACAACTCGGACAATCTTCTTGGAACCCGTTTACTCCAAAAAAAAAACGCATGCTAATTCAATGTCATCAAATCCTGAGCATATTTATTTCCAAACAAATTCCCTATAAACAAGGATATTAATTGATTGCCCTCCATGGTAAAAGTCGTATTAACTCCTCGCACTAGGTGGATTGGAAACACAAGCTTGCCCTAAAATCAGAACAATTGCTAACACCTAAAACACATTCGAGTTCGATTACCGTCTCTCGCTGATATTCACAGCAGTTCTCAAAAATGGCCTCTGCTAAATTCAGCACCCAGGTCCTGAATAAAATTAACTACAAGAGATTAAAAGATTTAGACTCCTAAAGGGAAAAATTTAACATTACCTTTTTAAATGATTTTCAGGAAAATAAACATTGCCGGACATCTGGCGTAATAGATACGCTGCTTATTCCCAACAACCTGGCAAGAGATCCGGAATTGGCTGATGAGCATCAATTGAGAACTGGCGGCCCTATTGCGCTGTTATGGGCACTAGCTTGCAAAGTTCATCACTTCTTGCCTTCTGCAATCAAGCTCGCAACACGGATGAAATATCATAATATTATACCACAGAAACCAAAAAAGTATGCAAATAAACTCCGAAGGATGCGCTGAAGGCATAATATACTCTCACACTGATTGTCGAGGGCAAGCCAAAAGCCATGAAAGGCAGATCTTCCAATCGCTTTCCTAGATATCTCTGATGCATTCGGCAGTGTCTCACTCAGTAGCATTCATCTGAACTTCTTGAGAGACATGGAGTATCTGAGGGCACAGCTACAAGTTTGATATCTAATATTTTATAAAATTGTCATACTAATAATTTTGCATTGAACAATACTTACTAAGTCCAATTTCAATCAAAATGGTGTAGCGACAGGGTTGTCCACTGGTCAATGTTGCTTCTTCAACATTGGCGAATGTACCCTGTTTGACGAATGTGATGATCCTTGATGCAGGCCCTTTTGGTATCTTAGCTTATGCTGGCGACCCTCGGAATCATCAGCAACGACTATGACGAACTCCCAATTTCTGTCAATCAATCAATGCCATGATCGACTGGGTGAATATGAACCTGAATCCCTGCGAAATGCGGCTACGCTATCATATTGGAATAAATCAGTCAAAAAGAATCTACTGATAAGCAATCTTATCCTCATTAAAGCCATCCAATAGAATCCAATATTCCAAAAGAGCAGAAGAATCCAACAAATATCTGGGCATTGAATCGCAAACACTGATTGCACACAATCCACCATGACTGTTACAAAAAAGTTACGGATCTACTCGATGCTATCGAGCAAAAAGCGCCCTGCTTCTTTGCAAAAAATTGATGCTACCGCATTTTTATCCACTCTAACGTAATATTTTTTTTTCACGGATTCTTAAAAACGGCTATTTTCGTTGTCTGAAAACTTCTCTAAAGACAACGATTGGTGAAGGGCAACAATAAAGGTTTGGATTTTAACCATTGACATCAATATCCAGGGCATGGACTGACTATCCAACAATAGCACTAAAGCATATCATTTATGCTCCTCTCGGAAATGGGAGGCTTGGTATTACTGAGACATTTACTGAGTAATAATATCCAATCCATCAGCATGTTCCATAATATCAATCCAGGATGGTCAACACTTCAAGTTCTTTTCAGAGACGAATTATGCCGATGCACTGCAGCACTACATTAGACAACGCCTATCATGGCCTTGATAACGGTCAAAATAATTAAGAGGACCAGCTGGGGGCACAAATGATACAAAGCGATTTATTTACTTAGAATAAATTTAACAAAATTGATATCACCGTTTGCTTTTAGATACTCAATCCGACTTAGTTATCATCAAAATGAAGCCTGCTCTCTCGAATAAATCAGTTACTGTTGAGGATAATAACTGCATTTGAGTCAGTTCTTTTCTTCACACCTGGTGCTCATAACAATGGCATCTCAACGACTGGACTATACCTTAGCTAAGCGCAGGAATTTTGGCATCCATCTATTGCTATTAACAAAATTAAATAGAAGGTCCTAAAAGGCAAAAAACTCACCTATAGGCAGGAATGGTTCTTCTACTCCACAAGCTAAAGCCGGCGGACCTTCCAACCACAGACAAAAGTGCCCATGAACAAGTCATCTCATTGTTTATGGCGAGGGATATTGCAAATACGAAATGAATCGGCTTCACCATGTTCTATGTGCTCTGCCTCTAATGTGCTTGCCCTAAAAATCGTAAACTGATAAAATGATAGACATCAATTCAATTTTGGACTTACTTATTAATTGCTTGTCATGCCTAGATAACTCCTGGACAATTATACAAAGAGGATCACCTATTTTCGATGGAGCTCACCTCGAAACCAGACATGAAGACTTCTTCAACAATCAAAAACGCAACATTAACTTGATTATTGTGATGTTAAGGTCTCCTTTCGTTCAAAGCTAAAATAATTGAGGCAACTGTATAGCAACAAGTTAAATATAACCAAATCTTAATTAATTGCGAAGAATCAACTTGGCCCAAATTGGACATGCTCACTGGACAGCATTCATTCATAGGTGCTCTCGGCTCAATGGCAATCCCCCCGAATAATGCCATCCTGAAATCTGCTTGGTATCAAGATGTAATCTGATCGATAGAATTGCTGAGAACCTGCGGCACCCTGGCTATTAAAAAAATATATGATATCTGGAATACGTTTATTAATTCATCTGGAAAAGGTACACTTTCCTCCCTTATGATTCAAATTTCTAGAAGGTAATTCAGTTATGTCATTTAATTTTCCTCTAACGTTTTTTAATACCTTCTGTTTATTACTTTCATTTCGTGTCCAATTTCATATAAAGTTTAAATTTAGCCTCACTTTTTTATTCGTAATTTTCATTCATTAACCTCAACATTTACAACTCCGTTTCAATGCTTTTAAATTTCATGTTCATTAAAGTTCACTGTTTTAATTTTAAATTCTTGTCAACTGTTAATATTTATAAATTGTCACTAATGAAATTTTTATTCATATCTCCTTTTATCAGTAATATACATTTATTTAATTCAGCGTTTTCAACTCCGTTTCATGTTTCATAATTTCAGCGTTGCATAATTATTCAATTTTATCTTGGTTAAATTATTACTACATTTTTAAAACAAATTTCTTTCAATCTGTTATTCATTTATTTAATTCAGCGTTTTAAATTTAATTTAATATTACGTTTTCATATTGCTATAGTTTATACGTTTTTTAAAATAGGCGCATTTGATACAATTTTAAACAAGCATCTGCTGCTTTTTTTTAAAGTACTAAATTTTTGCTGGCAGATTTGCCAAAAATTTCCATTCATTTTCAAATTTGTTATTAATCTCCTTTTTTAAAATAAATTTAAGTACTACATTTAATATTCTCATCCATGTGATTTTATGTGTATTCTATATCCCTTTTAACCTTTTAATTTATTGTTCTATGTTGCAAATTTTCAATTCCTCTTTTTTAATAAATCCTTTTATTATTAATTCTATATTATCTACCAATTTTCAAAAATTTTTTTTTAATTACGTTTTTGCTTTACCAATTTGTTGCATTTTATTTGTTTCAGCCGTTTTTAAATTTTTATTCACTGTTTCATCAAATTGCTTCAACAATTTTGAGTTATTTTGGTTTAGTTGTGGCCTTTTTTCGTGTTCATTTGGTTTACAAATTATACCTATTACCTTTTTATTATCTTTCAGGGGTTATCTCGTTCCCCTCCAGCAAAAACTAATCGATTAAGATGAAGTTCGCGAACCTTTGTTCCCCTTCATTTCAAACTAATTTATCTTAGTTATTAAAATCTGAAACCTGCAATTATACCTCCTATAATTCGCTGGTATTGATAGGCACATTCGGGTTTTAGAGCACCCTTCTCATCACGAAGTAAACGCCTTGAGGCCGGATGGCCATAATTGTGGGGACTCGTTGATCGTTTGTGCATGGTATGCTTGGGTGGTGGGGTTTTTATACGCGCTATCATCAATTCTGCAAATCTTTGTCCACAGCTAACTCCGACATCAATCAGCTTATGCAATCCATTAGTCCTACCGACGAGGTGGAAAGTTCTCCTGGCAGCCAGAAGGATTACCGGTAACTTTACCCATGTTCACCGCGCACGCCAGCTTATTAGTAGTGCTAAGTGGTCGGTTCCTAATTATTAATGTTCGTTCTCGTCCTTTGGATGTTGTATACATACTCTTCAGGTAGCCAAATGCCTCGTTCATCTAATTAGTGACGTGCAGTGAATGGATTAACGATGATTCCTACTGTCCTATCTACTATCTAGCGAAACTGACGCAGCCAAGGGAACGGCTCTGGAAATATAAGCGGGAAAGAAGACCCTGTTGAGCTGAACTCTAGTCGACTTTGTTAGGGAAGACATTAGAGGTGTAAGGCATAAGTGGAGACGCAAGTCGCCAGTGAAATAGCCAACTACTCTGGATTGTTTCTTTATTACTTCAGTTAATGCAGTGCAATTAAACTTAGGTGTTAATTAATTTGTCGAGATAAGATGGTAATCTTCGGATGCCGTCGAACTGTTCTGAGGACAGTGTCAGAGTGGGGAGTTTGACTGGGGCGGTACATCTGTCAAATGGTAACGCAGATGTCCCAACGGGGAGCTCAACCAGACAGAAACCTGGTGTTGACTAAAAGGGGAAAAGCTCTCTTGATTTTGATTTCAGTAAGCGCAATACAGACCGTGAAAGCGCGGCCTATCGATCCTTTTGATTAATTTAGAGTTAAAGCAAAGAGGTGTCCAGAAATAAGTTACCAACAGGGATAACTGGCTGTGCGGCCAAGCGTTCATAGCGACGTCGCTTTTGATCCTTCGATGTCGGCTCTTCCTATCTTGCGAAGGCAGAATTGCAAAGGCGTTGGATTGTTGACCTGTTTCACACCACTAATAGGGAACGTGAGCTGGGTTTAGGAAACCGTCGTGAAGACAGGTTAAGTTTACCTAACTAATATAAAGTGGTCATGATAATAGTAAATTCTGCTCAGTACGCAGAGGAACCGCAGATTCGATCACTGGTAAGTGTGCTTGATCGAAAAAGGTCAGTGGCAGGCGAAACGTACCATCGCCGAGAGATTAAGACTGAACGCCTCTAAGTCTGAATCTCGCCTAGAAGTTCATGATAATAGTGTTGCCCACCTCGTAAAGAGGCAATAATATTATTCAATTGACGCAAGTCGGTGAATTGGCTTAGCCATACATTTTAAACTGGACCCTTTCTATGAAAATAGAAGGGATGTTTGAATCATTTATGAATGGTTTACGTGTGGGCAGTTAAATCGTTGTAGACGAACTTACTTTCGCGGTCGGGGTAGCGGTAAGAATTCGAGGTGTTAAACTGGAGATTTTGAACTATATCCCCATTTGACGCGATGATTCTGGACTTTTTAAGATGTTCATTCATCTGTGGCGGTCGGAATAAATTGAACATAACTTTTAATTATCTAGGTGTTGATAATTATTAGTGCTGTTTAAATAGTGTTGTTTTATAGTGCTTTTTTATAGTGGCTGTTTAATAGTGCTTGTTTAATAGTGCTTTTTATAGTGCTTTTTATAGTGCTTTTTATAGTGGCATTGCATTGAATGCAATTCCGCTTTTATTATTCTTGTATTTTGAAAATGTTACCTATCGAATTATAGTTTCTGGCTCGATTAATTTTCTCAAATTTCTGAAAATCATAAAAAATTACAAAAATTTGCAATGCTTTTTAGTCGGGAATTTGAAAATTTTACCGATTATTTTCAATTTTAAAGGCATGATATAACCAGAAAATTATAAATTTGCATATTTTTCTTAAAAAAAAAGGGTGGAATTTTTTTTCAAAATTTTCCAGAACTTTTCGAAAAAAAGTTTTTTGATCAAAAAAATTACATATTTTTCTAAATTTATCCAGAAATTTTCCGAAAAATTTTTTTGATCAAAAAAATTAATATTTTTTAAAATTTTCCAGAAATTTTTTTGGCAAAAATTTTTTTGGTCAAAATAAATTATTATTTTTCAAAACCATTTTCGCAGAAATTTTTTGGCTAAAAATTTTTTGGTCAATAAATTATTATTTTTTCAAAATTCAGAATTTTTTGGCTAAAATTTTTTTTTTTTTGGTCAAAATAAATTATTATTTTTTTGCAAAATTTTCGCAGAAATTTTTTTGGCTAAATTTTTTTGGTCAATAAATTAATAAATAAATAATAATAATAATAATATAATAATAATAAAATAATATATAATAATAATAAAAAAGTAATAAATTAATAATAATAATAATCAATTAAAATTTTTAACCAATTTTAATTATTATTATTGTTAATAATTTTCTGTAAATCAATTTTTAAAAAATTGATAAATTTTTGATTTATTTGATGAGCAACATTTAAAAATTTTCCCAAAAAATTTTCCAAAAAATTTTTTGGGAATTAAATATTACATTAATTTTGCTTATAACTGTAAATGAAATTTAATTAATTACTTTTAAATTAATATAACTTTGTTTCCATTAATTAAATAAGGCAAATAAACTGTCCGTCTAATTTTATTTTTTTTGTTCTTTCTAAATGATATATAAATCATATAAAATCGAACACTTAAAATAAGAATCGAAACAGAACACATTTTATTAAAAAAATTATTGCACTCAAAATTTATTGACAAATATATTTTTGGGGCAAAGTATTACAGTCATTGCATAATAATTCTATAAAGTAAAATTTAATTAATTAATTTTCAAATTAATATAACTTTTTTCTCTGAGCATATACGAAAAGTAAGGAATCGGATCTGATTTCCCCTTTCTTTGCTCTTTCTAATAGTATGTAAATCATAATTTAATAACAAAGCCTTTAAATTAAAGAAAATATAATTTTTTTAAGAAAATTATAAATTAAGGAAACTCCCAGCCCCGATAAACTTAAACCTCGAATAACTTTGTGAATAATGACAGTTTTTTGGTATATTTAAACTGATTCCTACTTAATTTTTACGCTCTTTCCATTACTATATAATTCAATTCAGATATCAATGTGTCATTTCTTCAAACTCCCAGCTGGCCAAATCCAAAAATAAGGAAACCTCTCATAAAACTTAAATTTAGTCATAACTATAGTCAAAATTGAGATATATAAAGAGATTTTAAGTATGATTCGATGTAGAATTTTTTTCTCTAACTGATAATGTATGACTAAGCAATTTAATAATATCAGCAAAAAGTGATAATTATGTTTTAATCTAGCTGTAATTTTTAATGAACCAACATAAATGTCTAAACTATTGCTAAAAAATTTTAAATTTGAAAAATAAAAAATTAATTACAATTTAACAGAGAAATTAAAATTATATAGGAAAGAGCAATTTGAGCTTAATAGAACATAATAAATACAAACAAAAAGATAAAAAAAATTTTAAAATTTTTCACAAATTTTCAAAGAGAAAGCCCTAAATTTTCTTATTTTTAACCGTTTTTGATAAATTATTTTTCGCTAACCATATTAAGAAAACAGTTTTATAGCATCTAAATAAATATATTTTGGAAACAATAATAATACTACAAGTCGCCGGTTTCAGGCATGCTACCCAAGGTATATATCCACAGTATAATATGTGAGCTGACTATTTTAATTATAGTTGATTAGTTGAATATACGTTGGGGAGGATGCGGCAAGTTGTGGGAGCGCTTAGGCGAGCGCGGTGATTGATTATTTGTTGGCTCATATAAATCTATCCATTGTTATACAATTGTGGATTCAGTACAGAATATTTTGTTAGTAGCCCTACAGCCAACGCGCGATAATCCTTAAATAATCTTTATGATTGTTTAGCGTTTATACATATTCGTACGGGAGAATATAGCAAGCAGCATTGTAGGGGCAAGTTGCAATTTCATTTTCTCTGTCCCGGCCTGTATCTTGTCAGATTTAATTGATTAATTCAATTAATTACCTATCATTATGATGGTTTAACGAATAAAGAAATAGTTGCTTTGCAATTATAACGAATGACCTAATGTAGCTGTGTTTAAATATGCAGTTATGCGATTGAATATTAACGAAATGACTCGCTTAGGCGGTCGTCTATATATAAATATCTGGTTTGATCTGCCAGTAGTATATGCTTTCTGCAAAGATTAAGCCATGCATGTCTAAGTAACGTTTTATACACTGAAAACGCGGATGGCCTCATTATAACAGCTATTATTCTAAGAGATATAATCTATTTGGCCATGGCACGATAACTGTGGTATTCTAGACTAAGTATTTTAAAAGAATGCC
>JACMZG010000272.1:0-21704 GCA_018340805.1 Microvelia longipes
GAAAACTTTGGGTTTTCTACTTTAGATTCGTTCCAGACATTAGGGCATAAGTGTTTCTTTTGTGATTCTACTTGTGGTTCTCTGATCGAAATCCTTATTAAAATAGTGATTTCATCTTATTTTGATTCATTTAAGGCTTAAATACGCTTTAAACTAATAACATTAGAGAAATAAAGCGATTCCATTCAAGAATTGTAGATCCATCGGCAGATTTTTCAACTTTTGCGAGAGCGAGAGTATTCACAATTAGAACAGTGTATTTCATGCATTTTAGACGTTGGAAAACACGACGAAAACTTTGGTTTTTACTTAGATTCGTTCCAACATATTGCATAAGTTTACCTTTGGTATTTTACTTGTTCTCATGAATCGAAATCCAGTTATTAAAAATAGTGATTTTCATGCTTATTTTGATCAAGTTTAAGCACTTAAATACGCTTTAAACAATAACATTAGAATAAGCGATTTCCATCAAGAATTGTAGATGCCATCGCAGATTTGTTTTCAATCTATCCTAACAATATTCAGCAATAGAACAGTGTTATTTCATGCATTTTAGCAGTGGAAAACACGAGAAAACTTTTTTTTCTACTTTAGATTCGTTCCAGACATATGCATAAGTTGTACTTTTGGTGATTTACTGTTTCTCTGATCGAAATCCAGTATTAAAATAGTGATTCATGCTTATTTTGATCATTTAAGCGCTTAAATACGCTTTAAACAATAACATTAGAGAAATAGCGATTTCATCAAGAATTGTAGATCCATCGGCAGATTGTTTCAATCTATTTCCTAAATTTTCAGCAATAGAACAGTGTTATTTCATGCATTTTAAGACGTGGAAAACACGAGAAAACTTTGGTTTTCTACTTAGATTCGTTCCAGACATTTTGCATAAGTTGTACTTTGTGTGATTTACTGTGGTTCTCTGATCGAGAATCCAGTTATTAAAATAGTGATTTTTCATGCTTATTTTGATCATTTTCAACGCTTAAATACGCTTTTAAACAATAACATTAGAGAAATAAGCGATTTCCATCAAGAATTGTAGAAGCCATCGGCAGATTTGTTTCAATCTATTTCCTAACAATGTTCAGCTAATAGAAACAGTGTTATTTCATGCATTTTTTAGCAGTGAAACACGAGAAAAACTCGGTTTCTACTTTAGATTCGTTCCAGACATATTGCATAAGTTGTACTTGTGTGGATTACTGTGGTTCTCTGATCGAACCAGTTATTAAAAATAGTGATTTTCATGCTTTTTTGATCATTTTAAGCACTTAAATACCTTTAAACAATAACATAGAGAAATAAGCGATTTCCATCAAGAATTGTAGAAGCCATCGGCAGATTTGTTTCAATCTATTTCCTAACATTTCAGCAATATAAACAGTGTTTATTTCATGCATTTTAGCAGTGGAAAAACACGAAAAACTTCGTTTTCTACTTTAGATTCGTTCCAGACATATGCATAAGTTGTACTTGTGATTTACTGTGTTCTCTGATCGAAATCCAGTTATTAAAATAGTGATTTCATGCTTATTTTGATCATTTTAAGCGCTTAAATTACGCTTTAAACAATAACATTAGAGAAAAAGCGATTTCCATCAAAATTGAATGCCATCGCAGATTTGTTTCAACTATTCCTAACATATTCAGCAATAAACAGTGTTATTTCATGCATTTAGACGTGGGAAACACGAGAAAACTTCGTTTTCTACTTTAGATTCGTTCCAGAACATATTGCATAGTTGTACTTTGTGTGATTTACTGTGGTTCTCTGATCGAAATCCAGTTATTAAAATAGTGATTTTCTGCTTATTTTGATCATTTTAAGCGCTTAAATACGCTTTAAACAATAACATTAGAGAAATAACGATTTCCATCAAGAATTGTAGAAGCCATCGCAGATTGTTCAATCTATTTCCTAACAATGTTCAGCAATAGAACAGTGTTATTCATGCATTTTAGCAGTGGAAAACACGAGAAAACTTGGTTTTTACTTTAGATTCGTTCCAGACATATTGCATAAGTTTACTTTGTGTGATTTACTGTGGTTCTCTGATCGAAATCCAGTTATTAAAATATGATTTTCATGCTATTTTGATCATTTTAAGCGCTTAAATACGCTTTAAACAAAACATTAGAGAAATAAGCGATTTCCATCAAGAATTGTAGAAGCCATCGGAGATTTGTTTCAATCTATTTCCTAACAATGTCAGCAATAGAAACAGTGTTATTTCATGCATTTTAGCACGTGGAAAAACACGAGAAAACTTTGGTTTTCTACTTTAGATTCGTTCCAGACATATTGCATAAGTTGTACTTTGTGTGATTTACTGTGGTTCTCTGATCGAAATCCAGTTATTAAAATAGTGGATTTTCATGCTTATTTTGATCATTTTAAGCACTTAAATACGCTTAAAACAATAACATTAGAGAAATAGCGATTTCCATCAAGAATTGTAGAAGCCATCGGCAGATTTGTTTCAATCTATTTCCTAACATATTCAGCAATATAACAGTGTTATTTCATGCATTTTAGCGTGAAAACACGAGAAAACTTCGGTTTCTACTTTAGATTCGTTCCAGACATATTGCATAAGTTGTACTTTGTGTGATTTACTGTTTCTCTGATCGAAAATCCAGTTATTAAAATAGTGATTTTCATGCTTATTTTGATCATTTTAAGCGCTTAAATACGCTTAACAATAACATTAGAGAAATAAGCGATTTCCATCAAGAATTGTAAGAGCCATCGGCAGATTGTTTCAATCTATTCCTAACAATATTCAGCAATAGAACAGTGTTATTTCATGCATTTTAGCAGTGGAAAACACGAGAAAACTTCGGTTTCTACTTTAGATTCGTTCCAGACATATTGCATAAGTTGTACTTTGTGTGATTTACTGTGGTTCTCTGATCGAAATCCAGTTATTAAAATAGTGATTTCATGCTATTTGATCATTTTTAAGCGCTTAAATACGCTTTAAACAATAACATTAGAGAAATAAGCGATTTCCATCAAGAATTGTAGAAGCCATCGGCAGATTTGTTTCAATCTATTTCCTAACATGTTCAGCAATAGAACAGTGTTATTTCATGCATTTTAGACGTGGAAAACACGAGAAAACTTTGGTTTTCTACTTTAGATTCGTTCCAGACATATTGCATAAGTTGTACTTTGTGTGATTTACTGTGGTTCTCTGATCGAAATCCAGTTATTAAAATAGTGATTTTCATGCTTATTTGATCATTTTAAGCGCTTAAATACGCTTTAAACAATAACATTAGAGAAATAAGCGATTTCCATCAAGAATTGTAGATGCCATCGGCAGATTTGTTTCAATCTATTTCCTAACAATATTCAGCAATAGAACAGTGTTATTTCATGCATTTTAGACGTGGAAAACACGAGAAAACTTCGTTTTCTACTTTAGATTCGTTCCAGACATATTGCATAAGTTGTACTTTGTGTGATTTACTGTGGTTCTCTGATCGAAATCCAGTTATTAAAATAGTGATTTTCATGCTTATTTTGATCATTTTAAGCGCTTAAATACGCTTTAAACAATAACATTAGAGAAATAAGCGATTTCCATCAAGAATTGTAGATGCCATCGGCAGATTTGTTTCAATCTATTTCCTAACAATATTCAGCAATAGAACAGTGTTATTTCATGCATTTTAGACGTGGAAACACGAGAAAACTTTGGTTTCTACTTTAGATTCGTTCAGACATATTGCATAAGTTGTACTTTGTGTGATTTACTGTGGTTCTCTGATCGAAATCCAGTTATTAAAATAGTGATTTTCATGCTTATTTTGATCATTTTAAGCGCTTAAATACGCTTTAAACAATAACATTAGAGAAATAAGCGATTTCCATCAAGAATTGTAGATGCCATCGGCAGATTTGTTTCAATCTATTTCCTAACATATTCAGCAATAGAACAGTGTTATTTCATGCATTTTAGACGTGGAAAACGAGAAAACTTTGGTTTTTACTTTAGATTCGTTCCAGACATATTGCATAAGTTGTACTTTGTGTGATTTACTGTGGTTCTCTGATCGAAATCCAGTTATTAAAATAGTGATTTTCATGCTTATTTTGATCATTTTAAGCGCTTAAATACGCTTTAAACAATAACATTAGAGAAATAAGCGATTTCCATCAAGAATTGTAGATGCCATCGGCAGATTTGTTTCAATCTATTTCCTAAACATATTTCAGCAATAGAACAGTGTTATTTCATGCATTTTAGACGTGGAAAACACGAGAAAACTTTGTTTTCTACTTTAGATTCGTTCCAGACATATTGCATAAGTTGTACTTTGTGTGATTTACTGTGGTTCTCTGATCGAAATCCAGTTATTAAAATAGTGATTTTCATGCTTATTTTGATCATTTTAAGCGCTTAAATACGCTTTAAACAATAACATTAGAGAAATAAGCGATTTCCATCAAGAATTGTAGATGCCATCGGCAGATTTGTTTCAATCTATTTCCTAACAATATTCAGCAATAGAACAGTGTTATTTCATGCATTTTAGACGTGGAAAACAGAAAACTTGGTTTTCTACTTTAGATTCGTTCCAGACATATTGCATAAGTTGTACTTTGTGTGATTTACTGTGGTTCTCTGATCGAAATCCAGTTATTAAAATAGTGATTTTCATGCTTATTTTGATCATTTTAAGCGCTTAAATACGCTTTAAACAATAACATTAGAGAAATAAGCGATTTCCATCAAGAATTGTAGATGCCATCGGCAGATTTGTTTCAATCTATTTCCTAACAATATTCAGCAATAGAACAGTGTTATTTCATGCATTTTAGACGTGGAAAACACGAGAAAACTTTGGTTTTCTACTTTAGATTCGTTCCAGACATATTGCATAAGTTGTACTTTGTGTGATTTACTGTGGTTCTCTGATCGAAATCCAGTTATTAAAATAGTGATTTTCATGCTTATTTTGATCATTTTAAGCGCTTAAATACGCTTTAAACAATAACATTAGAGAAATAAGCGATTTCCATCAAGAATTGTAGATGCCATCGGCAGATTTGTTTCAATCTATTTCCTAACAATATTCAGCAATAGAACAGTGTTATTTCATGCATTTTAGACGTGGAAAACACGAAAAAACTTTGGTTTTCTACTTTAGATTCGTTCCAGACATATTGCATAAGTTGTACTTTGTGTGATTTACTGTGGTTCTCTGATCGAAATCCAGTTATTAAAATAGTGATTTTCATGCTTATTTTGATCATTTTAAGCGCTTAAATACGCTTTAAACAATAACATTAGAGAAATAAGCGATTTCCATCAAGAATTGTAGATGCCATCGGCAGATTTGTTTCAATCTATTTCCTAACAATATTCAGCAATAGAACAGTGTTATTTCATGCATTTTAGACGTGGAAAACACGAGAAAACTTTGGTTTTCTACTTTAGATTCGTTCCAGACATATTGCATAAGTTGTACTTTGTGTGATTTACTGTGGTTCTCTGATCGAAATCCAGTTATTAAAATAGTGATTTTCATGCTTATTTTGATCATTTTAAGCGCTTAAATACGCTTTAAACAATAACATTAGAGAAATAAGCGATTTCCATCAAGAATTGTAGATGCCATCGGCAGATTTGTTTCAATCTATTTCCTAACAATATTCAGCAATAGAACAGTGTTATTTCATGCATTTTAGACGTGGAAAACACGAGAAAACTTTGGTTTTCTACTTTAGATTCGTTCCAGACATATTGCATAAGTTGTACTTTGTGTGATTTACTGTGGTTCTCTGATCGAAATCCAGTTATTAAAATAGTGATTTTCATGCTTATTTTGATCATTTTAAGCGCTTAAATACGCTTTAAAACAATAACATTAGAGAAATAAGCGATTTCCATCAAGAATTGTAGATGCCATCGGCAGATTTGTTTCAATCTATTTCCTAACAATATTCAGCAATAGAACAGTGTTATTTCATGCATTTTAGACGTGGAAAACACGAGAAAACTTTGGTTTTCTACTTTAGATTCGTTCCAGACATATTGCATAAGTTGTACTTTGTGTGATTTACTGTGGTTCTCTGATCGAAATCCAGTTATTAAAATAGTGATTTTCATGCTTATTTTGATCATTTTAAGCGCTTAAATACGCTTTAAACAATAACATTAGAGAAATAAGCGATTTCCATCAAGAATTGTAGATGCCATCGGCAGATTTGTTTCAATCTATTTCCTAACAATATTCAGCAATAGAACAGTGTTATTTCATGCATTTTAGACGTGGAAAACACGAGAAAACTTTGGTTTTCTACTTTAGATTCGTTCCAGACATATTGCATAAGTTGTACTTTGTGTGATTTACTGTGGTTCTCTGATCGAAATCCAGTTATTAAAATAGTGATTTTCATGCTTATTTTGATCATTTTAAGCGCTTAAATACGCTTTAAACAATAACATTAGAGAAATAAGCGATTTCCATCAAGAATTGTAGATGCCATCGGCAGATTTGTTTCAATCTATTTCCTAACAATATTCAGCAATAGAACAGTGTTATTTCATGCATTTTAGACGTGGAAAACACGAGAAAACTTTGGTTTTCTACTTTAGATTCGTTCCAGACATATTGCATAAGTTGTACTTTGTGTGATTTACTGTGGTTCTCTGATCGAAATCCAGTTATTAAAATAGTGATTTTCATGCTTATTTTGATCATTTTAAGCGCTTAAATACGCTTTAAACAATAACATTAGAGAAATAAGCGATTTCCATCAAGAATTGTAGATGCCATCGGCAGATTTGTTTCAATCTATTTCCTAACAATATTCAGCAATAGAACAGTGTTATTTCATGCATTTTAGACGTGGAAAACACGAGAAAACTTTGGTTTTCTACTTTAGATTCGTTCCAGACATATTGCATAAGTTGTACTTTGTGTGATTTACTGTGGTTCTCTGATCGAAATCCAGTTATTAAAATAGTGATTTTCATGCTTATTTTGATCATTTTAAGCGCTTAAATACGCTTTAAACAATAACATTAGAGAAATAAGCGATTTCCATCAAGAATTGTAGATGCCATCGGCAGATTTGTTTCAATCTATTTCCTAACAATATTCAGCAATAGAACAGTGTTATTTCATGCATTTTAGACGTGGAAAACACGAGAAAACTTTGGTTTTCTACTTTAGATTCGTTCCAGACATATTGCATAAGTTGTACTTTGTGTGATTTACTGTGGTTCTCTGATCGAAATCCAGTTATTAAAATAGTGATTTTCATGCTTATTTTGATCATTTTAAAGCGCTTAAATACGCTTTAAACAATAACATTAGAGAAATAAGCGATTTCCATCAAGAATTGTAGATGCCATCGGCAGATTTGTTTCAATCTATTTCCTAACAATATTCAGCAATAGAACAGTGTTATTTCATGCATTTTAGACGTGGAAAACACGAGAAAACTTTGGTTTTCTACTTTAGATTCGTTCCAGACATATTGCATAAGTTGTACTTTGTGTGATTTACTGTGGTTCTCTGATCGAAATCCAGTTATTAAAATAGTGATTTTCATGCTTATTTTGATCATTTTAAGCGCTTAAATACGCTTTAAACAATAACATTAGAGAAATAAGCGATTTCCATCAAGAATTGTAGATGCCATCGGCAGATTTGTTTCAATCTATTTCCTAACAATATTCAGCAATAGAACAGTGTTATTTCATGCATTTTAGACGTGGAAAACACGAGAAAACTTTGGTTTTCTACTTTAGATTCGTTCCAGACATATTGCATAAGTTGTACTTTGTGTGATTTACTGTGGTTCTCTGATCGAAATCCAGTTATTAAAATAGTGATTTTCATGCTTATTTTGATCATTTTAAGCGCTTAAATACGCTTTAAACAATAACATTAGAGAAATAAGCGATTTCCATCAAGAATTGTAGATGCCATCGGCAGATTTGTTTCAATCTATTTCCTAACAATATTCAGCAATAGAACAGTGTTATTTCATGCATTTTAGACGTGGAAAACACGAGAAAACTTTGGTTTTCTACTTTAGATTCGTTCCAGACATATTGCATAAGTTGTACTTTGTGTGATTTACTGTGGTTCTCTGATCGAAATCCAGTTATTAAAATAGTGATTTTCATGCTTATTTTGATCATTTTAAGCGCTTAAATACGCTTTAAACAATAACATTAGAGAAATAAGCGATTTCCATCAAGAATTGTAGATGCCATCGGCAGATTTGTTTCAATCTATTTCCTAACAATATTCAGCAATAGAACAGTGTTATTTCATGCATTTTAGACGTGGAAAACACGAGAAAACTTTGGTTTTCTACTTTAGATTCGTTCCAGACATATTGCATAAGTTGTACTTTGTGTGATTTACTGTGGTTCTCTGATCGAAATCCAGTTATTAAAATAGTGATTTTCATGCTTATTTTGATCATTTTAAGCGCTTAAATACGCTTTAAACAATAACATTAGAGAAATAAGCGATTTCCATCAAGAATTGTAGATGCCATCGGCAGATTTGTTTCAATCTATTTCCTAACAATATTCAGCAATAGAACAGTGTTATTTCATGCATTTTAGACGTGGAAAACACGAGAAAACTTTGGTTTTCTACTTTAGATTCGTTCCAGACATATTGCATAAGTTGTACTTTGTGTGATTTACTGTGGTTCTCTGATCGAAATCCAGTTATTAAAATAGTGATTTTCATGCTTATTTTGATCATTTTAAGCGCTTAAATACGCTTTAAACATAACATTAGAGAAATAAGCGATTTCCATCAAGAATTGTAGATGCCATCGGCAGATTTGTTTCAATCTATTTCCTAACAATATTCAGCAATAGAACAGTGTTATTTCATGCATTTTAGACGTGGAAAACACGAGAAAACTTTGGTTTTCTACTTTAGATTCGTTCCAGACATATTGCATAAGTTGTACTTTGTGTGATTTACTGTGGTTCTCTGATCGAAATCCAGTTATTAAAATAGTGATTTTCATGCTTATTTTGATCATTTAAGCGCTTAAATACGCTTTAAACAATAACATTAGAGAAATAAGCGATTTCCATCAAGAATTGTAGATGCCATCGGCAGATTTGTTTCAATCTATTTCCTAACAATTCAGCAATAGAACAGTGTTATTTCATGCATTTTAGACGTGGAAAACACGAGAAAACTTTGGTTTTCTACTTTAGATTCGTTCCAGACATATTGCATAAGTTGTACTTTGTGTGATTTACTGTGGTTCTCTGATCGAAATCCAGTTATTAAAATAGTGATTTTCATGCTTATTTTGATCATTTTAAGCGCTTAAATACGCTTTAAACAATAACATTAGAGAAATAAGCGATTTCCATCAAGAATTGTAGATGCCATCGGCAGATTTGTTTCAATCTATTTCCTAACAATATTCAGCAATAGAACAGTGTTATTTCATGCATTTTAGACGTGGAAAACACGAGAAAACTTTGGTTTTCTACTTTAGATTCGTTCCAGACATATTGCATAAGTTGTACTTTGTGTGATTTACTGTGGTTCTCTGATCGAAATCCAGTTATTAAAATAGTGATTTTCATGCTTATTTTGATCATTTTAAGCGCTTAAATACGCTTTAAACAATAACATTAGAGAAATAAGCGATTTCCATCAAGAATTGTAGATGCCATCGGCAGATTTGTTTCAATCTATTTCCTAACAATATTCAGCAATAGAACAGTGTTATTTCATGCATTTTAGACGTGGAAAACACGAGAAAACTTTGGTTTTCTACTTTAGATTCGTTCCAGACATATTGCATAAGTTGTACTTTGTGTGATTTACTGTGGTTCTCTGATCGAAATCCAGTTATTAAAATAGTGATTTTCATGCTTATTTTGATCATTTTAAGCGCTTAAATACGCTTTAAACAATAACATTAGAGAAATAAGCGATTTCCATCAAGAATTGTAGATGCCATCGGCAGATTTGTTTCAATCTATTTCCTAACAATATTCAGCAATAGAACAGTGTTATTTCATGCATTTTAGACGTGGAAAACACGAGAAAACTTTGGTTTTCTACTTTAGATTCGTTCCAGACATATTGCATAAGTTGTACTTTGTGTGATTTACTGTGGTTCTCTGATCGAAATCCAGTTATTAAAATAGTGATTTTCATGCTTATTTTGATCATTTTAAGCGCTTAAATACGCTTTAAACAATAACATTAGAGAAATAAGCGATTTCCATCAAGAATTGTAGATGCCATCGGCAGATTTGTTTCAATCTATTTCCTAACAATATTCAGCAATAGAACAGTGTTATTTCATGCATTTTAGACGTGGAAAACACGAGAAAACTTGGTTTTCTACTTTAGATTCGTTCCAGACATATTGCATAAGTTGTACTTTGTGTGATTTACTGTGTTTCTCTGATCGAAATCCAGTTATTAAAATAGTGATTTTCATGCTTATTTTGATCATTTTAAGCGCTTAAATACGCTTTAAACAATAACATTAGAGAAATAAGCGATTTCCATCAAGAATTGTAGATGCCATCGGCAGATTTGTTTCAATCTATTTCCTAACAATATTCAGCAATAGAACAGTGTTATTTCATGCATTTTAGACGTGGAAAACACGAGAAAACTTTGGTTTTCTACTTTAGATTCGTTCCAGACATATTGCATAAGTTGTACTTTGTGTGATTTACTGTGGTTCTCTGATCGAAATCCAGTTATTAAAATAGTGATTTTCATGCTTATTTTGATCATTTTAAGCGCTTAAATACGCTTTAAACAATAACATTAGAGAAATAAGCGATTTCCATCAAGAATTGTAGATGCCATCGGCAGATTTGTTTCAATCTATTTCCTAACAATATTCAGCAATAGAACAGTGTTATTTCATGCATTTTAGACGTGGAAAACACGAGAAAACTTTGGTTTTCTACTTTAGATTCGTTCCAGACATATTGCATAAGTTGTACTTTGTGTGATTTACTGTGGTTCTCTGATCGAAATCCAGTTATTAAAATAGTGATTTTCATGCTTATTTTGATCATTTTAAGCGCTTAAATACGCTTTAAACAATAACATTAGAGAAATAAGCGATTTCCATCAAGAATTGTAGATGCCATCGGCAGATTTGTTTCAATCTATTTCCTAACAATATTCAGCAATAGAACAGTGTTATTTCATGCATTTTAGACGTGGAAAACACGAGAAAACTTTGGTTTTCTACTTTAGATTCGTTCCAGACATATTGCATAAGTTGTACTTTGTGTGATTTACTGTGGTTCTCTGATCGAAATCCAGTTATTAAAATAGTGATTTTCATGCTTATTTTGATCATTTTAAGCGCTTAAATACGCTTTAAACAATAACATTAGAGAAATAAGCGATTTCCATCAAGAATTGTAGATGCCATCGGCAGATTTGTTCAATCTATTTCCTAACAATATTCAGCAATAGAACAGTGTTATTTCATGCATTTTAGACGTGGAAACACGAGAAAACTTTGGTTTTCTACTTTAGATTCGTTCCAGACATATTGCATAAGTTGTACTTTGTGTGATTTACTGTGGTTCTCTGATCGAAATCCAGTTATTAAAATAGTGATTTTCATGCTTATTTTGATCATTTTAAGCGCTTAAATACGCTTTAAACAATAACATTAGAGAAATAAGCGATTTCCATCAAGAATTGTAGATGCCATCGGCAGATTTGTTTTCAATCTATTTCCTAACAATATTCAGCAATAGAACAGTGTTATTTCATGCATTTTAGACGTGGAAAACACGAGAAAACTTTGGTTTTCTACTTTAGATTCGTTCCAGACATATTGCATAAGTTGTACTTTGTGTGATTTACTGTGGTTCTCTGATCGAAATCCAGTTATTAAAATAGTGATTTTCATGCTTATTTTGATCATTTTAAGCGCTTAAATACGCTTTAAACAATAACATTAGAGAAATAAGCGATTTCCATCAAGAATTGTAGATGCCATCGGCAGATTTGTTTCAATCTATTTCCTAACAATATTCAGCAATAGAACAGTGTTATTTCATGCATTTTAGACGTGGAAAACACGAGAAAACTTTGGTTTTCTACTTTAGATTCGTTCCAGACATATTGCATAAGTTGTACTTTGTGTGATTTACTGTGGTTCTCTGATCGAAATCCAGTTATTAAAATAGTGATTTTCATGCTTATTTTGATCATTTTAAGCGCTTAAATACGCTTTAAACAATAACATTAGAGAAATAAGCGATTTCCATCAAGAATTGTAGATGCCATCGGCAGATTTGTTTCAATCTATTTCCTAACAATATTCAGCAATAGAACAGTGTTATTTCATGCATTTTAGACGTGGAAAACACGAGAAAACTTTGGTTTTCTACTTTAGATTCGTTCCAGACATATTGCATAAGTTGTACTTTGTGTGATTTACTGTGGTTCTCTGATCGAAATCCAGTTATTAAAATAGTGATTTTCATGCTTATTTTGATCATTTTAAGCGCTTAAATACGCTTTAAACAATAACATTAGAGAAATAAGCGATTTCCATCAAGAATTGTAGATGCCATCGGCAGATTTGTTTCAATCTATTTCCTAACAATATTCAGCAATAGAACAGTGTTATTTCATGCATTTTAGACGTGGAAAACACGAGAAAACTTTGGTTTTCTACTTTAGATTCGTTCCAGACATATTGCATAAGTTGTACTTTGTGTGATTTACTGTGGTTCTCTGATCGAAATCCAGTTATTAAAATAGTGATTTTCATGCTTATTTTGATCATTTTAAGCGCTTAAATACGCTTTAAACAATAACATTAGAGAAATAAGCGATTTCCATCAAGAATTGTAGATGCCATCGGCAGATTTGTTTCAATCTATTTCCTAACAATATTCAGCAATAGAACAGTGTTATTTCATGCATTTTAGACGTGGAAACACGAGAAAACTTTGGTTTTCTACTTTAGATTCGTTCCAGACATATTGCATAAGTTGTACTTTGTGTGATTTACTGTGGTTCTCTGATCGAAATCCAGTTATTAAAATAGTGATTTTCATGCTTTTTTGATCATTTTAAGCGCTTAAATA
The DNA here is from genome assembly GCA_018340805.1 of Microvelia longipes. Lineage (NCBI taxonomy): Eukaryota > Metazoa > Arthropoda > Insecta > Hemiptera > Veliidae > Microvelia > Microvelia longipes. Next base: position 13,116 of record JACMZG010000272.1, read on the forward strand.
CGCTTTAAACAATAACATTAGAGAAAAAGCGATTTCCATCAAGAATTGTAGACCATCGGCAGATTTGTTTCAATCTATTTCCTAACAATGTTCAGCAATAGAACAGTGTTATTTCATGCATTTTAGACGTGGAAACACGAGAAAACTTTGGTTTTCTACTTTAGATTCGTTCCAGACATATTGCATAAGTTGTACTTTGTGTGATTTACTGTGGTTCTCTGATCGAAATCCAGTTATTAAAATAGTGATTTTCATGCTTATTTTGATCATTTAAGCGCTTAAATACGCTTTAAACAATAACATTAGAGAAATAAGCGATTTCCATCAAGAATTGTAGAAGCCATCGGCAGATTTGTTTCAATCTATTTCCTAACATTCAGCAATAGAACAGTGTTATTTCATGCATTTTAGACGTGGAAAACACGAGAAAACTTTGGTTTTCTACTTTAGATTCGTTCCAGACATATTGCATAAGTTGTACTTTGTGATTTACTGTGGTTCTCTGATCGAAATCCAGTTATTAAAATAGTGATTTTCATGCTTATTTTGATCATTTTAAGCGCTTAAATACGCTTTAAACAATAACATTAGAGAAATAAGCGATTTCCATCAAGAATTGTAGAAGCCATCGGCAGATTTGTTCAATCTATTTCCTAACAATATTCAGCAATAGAACAGTGTTATTTCATGCATTTTAGACGTGGAAAACACGAGAAAACTTTGGTTTTCTACTTTAGATTCGTTCCAGACATATTGCATAAGTTGTACTTTGTGTGATTTACTGTGGTTCTCTGATCGAAATCCAGTTATTAAAATAGTGATTTTCATGCTTATTTTGATCATTTTAAGCGCTTAAATACGCTTTAAACAATAACATTAGAGAAATAAGCGATTTCCATCAAGAATTGTAGAAGCCATCGGCAGATTTGTTTCAATCTATTTCCTAACAATTTCAGCAATAGAACAGTGTTATTTCATGCATTTTAGACGTGGAAAACACGAAAAAACTTTGGTTTTCTACTTTAGATTCGTTCCAGACATATTGCATAAGTTGTACTTTGTGTGATTTACTGTGGTTCTCTGATCGAAATCCAGTTATTAAAATAGTGATTTTCATGCTTATTTTGATCATTTTAAGCGCTTAAATACGCTTTAAACAATAACATTAGAGAAATAAGCGATTTCCATCAAGAATTGTAGAAGCCATCGGCAGATTTGTTTCAATCTATTTCCTAACAATGTTCAGCAATAGAACAGTGTTATTTCATGCATTTTAGAGTGGAAAACACGAGAAAACTTTGGTTTTCTACTTTAGATTCGTTCCAGACATATTGCATAAGTTGTACTTTGTGTGATTTACTGTGGTTCTCTGATCGAAATCCAGTTATTAAAATAGTGATTTTCATGCTTATTTTGATCATTTTAAGCGCTTAAATACGCTTTAAACAATAACATTAGAGAAATAAGCGATTTCCATCAAGAATTGTAGAAGCCATCGGCAGATTTGTTTCAATCTATTTCCTAACATGTTCAGCAATAGAACAGTGTTATTTCATGCATTTTAGAGTGGAAAACACGAGAAAACTTCGGTTTTTACTTTAGATTCGTTCCAGACATATTGCATAAGTTGTACTTTGTGTGATTTACTGTGGTTCTCTGATCGAAATCCAGTTATTAAAATAGTGATTTTCATGCTTATTTTGATCATTTTAAGCGCTTAAATACGCTTTAAACAATAACATTAGAGAAATAAGCGATTTCCATCAAGAATTGTAGAAGCCATCGGCAGATTTGTTTCAATCTATTTCCTAACAATGTTCAGCAATAGAACAGTGTTATTTCATGCATTTTAGACGTGGAAAACACGAGAAAACTTTGGTTTTTACTTTAGATTCGTTCCAGACATATTGCATAAGTTGTACTTTGTGTGATTTACTGTGGTTCTCTGATCGAAATCCAGTTATTAAAATAGTGATTTTCATGCTTATTTTGATCATTTTAAGCGCTTAAATACGCTTTAAACAATAACATTAGAGAAATAAGCGATTTCCATCAAGAATTGTAGAAGCCATCGGCAGATTTGTTTCAATCTATTTCCTAACAATGTTCAGCAATAGAACAGTGTTATTTCATGCATTTTAGCAGTGGAAAACACGAGAAAACTTTGGTTTTCTACTTTAGATTCGTTCCAGACATATTGCATAAGTTGTACTTTGTGTGATTTACTGTGGTTCTCTGATCGAAATCCAGTTATTAAAATAGTGATTTTCATGCTTATTTTGATCATTTTAAGCGCTTAAATACGCTTTAAACATAACATTAGAGAAATAAGCGATTTCCATCAAGAATTGTAGCCATCGGCAGATTTGTTTCAATCTATTTCCTAACAATGTTCAGCAATAGAACAGTGTTATTTCATGCATTTTAGCAGTGGGAAACACGAGAAAACTTCGGTTTTCTACTTTAGATTCGTTCCAGACATATTGCATAAGTTGTACTTTGTGTGATTTACTGTGGTTCTCTGATCGAAATCCAGTTATTAAAATAGTGATTTTCATGCTTATTTTGATCATTTTAAGCGCTTAAATACGCTTTAAACAATAACATTAGAGAAATAAGCGATTTCCATCAAGAATTGTAGAAGCCATCGGCAGATTTGTTTCAATCTATTTCCTAACAATGTTCAGCAATATAACAGTGTTATTTCATGCATTTTAGTGGGAAACACGAGAAAACTTTGGTTTTCTACTTTAGATTCGTTCCAGACATATTGCATAAGTTGTACTTTGTGTGATTTACTGTGGTTCTCTGATCGAAATCCAGTTATTAAAATAGTGATTTTCATGCTTATTTTGATCATTTAAGCGCTTAAATACGCTTTAAACAATAACATTAGAGAAATAGCGATTTCCATCAAGAATTGTAGAAGCCATCGGCAGATTTGTTTCAATCTATTTCCTAACATGTTCAGCAATAGAACAGTGTTATTTCATGCATTTTAGCAGTGGGAAACACGAGAAAACTTCGGTTTTCTACTTTAGATTCGTTCCAGACATATTGCATAAGTTGTACTTTGTGTGATTTACTGTGGTTCTCTGATCGAAATCCAGTTATTAAAATAGTGATTTTCATGCTTATTTTGATCATTTTTAAGCGCTTAAATACGCTTTAAACAATAACATTAGAGAAATAAGCGATTTCCATCAAGAATTGTAGAAGCCATCGGCAGATTTGTTTCAATCTATTTCCTAACAATGTTCAGCAATAGAACAGTGTTATTTCATGCATTTTAGCGTGGGAAACACGAGAAAACTTCGGTTTTCTACTTTAGATTCGTTCCAGACATATTGCATAAGTTGTACTTTGTGTGATTTACTGTGGTTCTCTGATCGAAATCCAGTTATTAAAATAGTGATTTTCATGCTTATTTTGATCATTTTAAGCGCTTAAATACGCTTTAAACAATAACATTAGAGAAATAAGCGATTTCCATCAAGAATTGTAGAAGCCATCGGCAGATTTGTTTCAATCTATTTCCTAACAATGTTCAGCAATAGAAGTGTTATTTCATGCATTTTAGCGTGGGAAACACGAGAAAACTTTGGTTTTCTACTTTAGATTCGTTCCAGACATATTGCATAAGTTGTACTTTGTGTGATTTACTGTGGTTCTCTGATCGAAATCCAGTTATTAAAATAGTGATTTTCATGCTTATTTTTGATCATTTTAAGCGCTTAAATACGCTTTAAACAATAACATTAGAGAAATAAGCGATTTCCATCAAGAATTGTAGAAGCCATCGGCAGATTTGTTTCAATCTATTTCCTAACATGTTCAGCAATAGAACAGTGTTATTTCATGCATTTTAGCGTGGGAAACACGAGAAAACTTCGGTTTTCTACTTTAGATTCGTTCCAGACATATTGCATAAGTTGTACTTTGTGTGATTTACTGTGGTTCTCTGATCGAAATCCAGTTATTAAAATAGTGATTTTCATGCTTATTTTGATCATTTTAAGCGCTTAAATACGCTTTAAACAATAACATTAGAGAAATAAGCGATTTCCATCAAGAATTGTAGAAGCCATCGGCAGATTTGTTTCAATCTATTTCCTAACAATGTTCAGCAATAACAGTGTTATTTCATGCATTTTAGCGTGGGAAACACGAGAAAACTTTGGTTTTCTACTTTAGATTCGTTCCAGACATATCATAAGTTGTACTTTGTGTGATTTACTGTGGTTCTCTGATCGAAATCCAGTTATTAAAATAGTGATTTTCATGCTTATTTTGATCGTTTTTAAGCGCTTAAATACGCTTTAAACAATAACATTAGAGAAATAAGCGATTTCCATCAAGAATTGTAGAAGCCATCGGCAGATTTGTTTCAATCTATTTCCTAACAATGTTCAGCAATATAACAGTGTTATTTCATGCATTTTAGCGTGGGAAACACGAGAAAACTTCGGTTTTCTACTTTAGATTCGTTCCAGACATATTGCATAAGTTGTACTTTGTGTGATTTACTGTGGTTCTCTGATCGAAATCCAGTTATTAAAATAGTGATTTTCATGCTTATTTTGATCGTTTTAAACGCTTAAATACGCTTTAAACAATAACATTAGAGAAATAAGCGATTTCCATCAAGAATTGTAGAAGCCATCGGCAGATTTGTTTCAATCTATTTCCTAACAATGTTCAGCAATAGAACAGTGTTATTTCATGCATTTTAGACGTGGGAAACACGAGAAAACTTTGGTTTTCTACTTTAGATTCGTTCCAGACATATTGCATAAGTTGTACTTTGTGTGATTTACTGTGGTTCTCTGATCGAAATCCAGTTATTAAAATAGTGATTTTCATGCTTATTTTGATCGTTTTAAACTTAAATACGCTTTAAACAATAACATTAGAGAAATAAGCGATTTCCATCAAGAATTGTAGAAGCCATCGGCAGATTTGTTTCAATCTATTTCCTAACAATGTTCAGCAATAGAACAGTGTTATTTCATGCATTTTAGCAGTGGGAAACACGAGAAAACTTCGGTTTTCTACTTTAGATTCGTTCCAGACATATTGCATAAGTTGTACTTTGTGTGATTTACTGTGGTTCTCTGATCGAAATCCAGTTATTAAAATAGTGATTTTCATGCTTATTTTGATCATTTTAAGCTTTAAATACGCTTTAAACAATAACATTAGAGAAATAAGCGATTTCCATCAAGAATTGTAGAAGCCATCGGCAGATTTGTTTCAATCTATTTCCTAACAATGTTCAGCAATAGAACAGTGTTATTTCATGCATTTTAGACGTGGGAAACACGAGAAAACTTCGGTTTTCTACTTTAGATTCGTTCCAGACATATTGCATAAGTTGTACTTTGTGTGATTTACTGTGGTTCTCTGATCGAAATCCAGTTATTAAAATAGTGATTTTCATGCTTATTTTGATCGTTTTAAGCGCTTAAATACGCTTTAAACAATAACATTAGAGAAATAAGCGATTTCCATCAAGAATTGTAGAAGCCATCGGCAGATTTGTTTCAATCTATTTCCTAACAATGTTCAGCAATAGAACAGTGTTATTTCATGCATTTTAGCGTGGGAAACACGAGAAAACTTCGGTTTTCTACTTTAGATTCGTTCCAGACATATTGCATAAGTTGTACTTTGTGTGATTTACTGTGGTTCTCTGATCGAAATCCAGTTATTAAAATAGTGATTTTCATGCTTATTTTGATCGTTTTAAACGCTTAAAAATACGCTTTAAACAATAACATTAGAGAAATAAGCGATTTCCATCAAGAATTGTAGAAGCCATCGGCAGATTTGTTTCAATCTATTTCCTAACAATGTTCAGCAATAGAACAGTGTTATTTCATGCATTTTAGCGTGGGAAACACGAGAAAACTTCGGTTTTCTACTTTAGATTCGTTCCAGACATATTACATAAGTTGTACTTTGTGTGATTTACTGTGGTTCTCTGATCGAAATCCAGTTATTAAAATAGTGATTTTCATGCTTATTTTGATCGTTTTAAGCTTAAATACGCTTTAAACAATAACATTAGAGAAATAAGCGATTTCCATCAAGAATTGTAGAAGCCATCGGCAGATTTGTTTCAATCTATTTCCTAACAATGTTCAGCAATAGAACAGTGTTATTTCATGCATTTTAGAGTGGGAAACACGAGAAAACTTTGGTTTTCTACTTTAGATTCGTTCCAGACATATTGCATAAGTTGTACTTTGTGTGATTTACTGTGGTTCTCTGATCGAAATCCAGTTATTAAAATAGTGATTTTCATGCTTATTTTGATCGTTTTAAGCGCTTAAATACGCTTTAAACAATAACATTAGAGAAATAAGCGATTTCCATCAAGAATTGTAGAAGCCATCGGCAGATTTGTTTCAATCTATTTCCTAACAATGTTCAGCAATAGAACAGTGTTATTTCATGCATTTTAGACGTGGGAAACACGAGAAACTTCGTTTCTACTTTAGATTCGTTCCAGACATATTACATAAGTTGTACTTTGTGTGATTTACTGTGGTTCTCTGATCGAAATCCAGTTATTAAAATAGTGATTTTCATGCTTATTTTGATCGTTTTAAAGCTTAAATACGCTTTAAACAATAACATTAGAGAAATAAGCGATTTCCATCAAGAATTGTAGAAGCCATCGGCAGATTTGTTTCAATCTATTTCCTAACAATGTTCAGCAATAGAACAGTGTTATTTCATGCATTTTAGAGTGGGAAACACGAGAAAACTTCGGTTTTCTACTTTAGATTCGTTCCAGACATATTACATAAGTTGTACTTTGTGTGATTTACTGTGGTTCTCTGATCGAAATCCAGTTATTAAAATAGTGATTTTCATGCTTATTTTGATCGTTTTAAACGCTTAAATACGCTTTAAACAATAACATTAGAGAAATAAGCGATTTCCATCAAGAATTGTAGAAGCCATCGGCAGATTTGTTTCAATCTATTTCCTAACAATGTTCAGCAATAGAACAGTGTTATTTCATGCATTTTAGCGTGGGAAACACGAGAAAACTTTGGTTTTCTACTTTAGATTCGTTCCAGACATATTACATAAGTTGTACTTTGTGTGATTTACTGTGGTTCTCTGATCGAAATCCAGTTATTAAAATAGTGATTTTCATGCTTATTTTGATCGTTTTAACGCTTAAATACGCTTTAAACAATAACATTAGAGAAATAAGCGATTTCCATCAAGAATTGTAGAAGCCATCGGCAGATTTGTTTCAATCTATTTCTAACAATGTTCAGCAATAGAACAGTGTTATTTCATGCATTTTAGCGTGGGAAACACGAGAAAACTTGGTTTTCTACTTTAGATTCGTTCCAGACATATTACATAAGTTGTACTTTGTGTGATTTACTGTGGTTCTCTGATCGAAATCCAGTTATTAAAATAGTGATTTTCATGCTTATTTTGATCGTTTTAAACGCTTAAATACGCTTTAAACAATAACATTAGAGAAATAAGCGATTTCCATCAAGAATTGTAGAAGCCATCGGCAGATTTGTTTCAATCTATTTCCTAACAATGTTCAGCAATAGAACAGTGTTATTTCATGCATTTTAGCAGTGGGAAACACGAGAAAACTTCGGTTTTCTACTTTAGATTCGTTCCAGACATATTACATAAGTTGTACTTTGTGTGATTTACTGTGGTTCTCTGATCGAAATCCAGTTATTAAAATAGTGATTTCATGCTTATTTTGATCATTTTAAGCGCTTAAATACGCTTTAAACAATAACATTAGAGAAATAAGCGATTTCCATCAAGAATTGTAGAAGCCATCGGCAGATTTGTTTCAATCTATTTCCTAACAATGTTCAGCAATATAACAGTGTTATTTCATGCATTTTAGCGTGGGAAACACGAGAAAACTTTGGTTTTACTTTAGATTCGTTCCAGACATATTGCATAAGTTGTACTTTTGTGTGATTTACTGTGGTTCTCTGATCGAAATCCAGTTATTAAAATAGTGATTTTCATGCTTATTTTGATCATTTTAAGCGCTTAAATACGCTTTAAACAATAACATTAGAGAAATAAGCGATTTCCATCAAGAATTGTAGAAGCCATCGGCAGATTTGTTTCAATCTATTTCCTAACAATGTTCAGCAATAGAACAGTGTTATTTCATGCATTTTAGACGTGGGAAACACGAGAAACTTGGTTTTCTACTTTAGATTCGTTCCAGACATATTACATAAGTTGTACTTTGTGTGATTTACTGTGGTTCTCTGATCGAAATCCAGTTATTAAAATAGTGATTTTCATGCTTATTTTGATCGTTTTAAACGCTTAAATACGCTTTAAACAATAACATTAGAGAAATAAGCGATTTCCATCAAGAATTGTAGAAGCCATCGGCAGATTTGTTTCAATCTATTTCCTAACAATGTCAGCAATAGAACAGTTTATTTCATGCATTTTAGACGTGGAAACACGAGAAACTTTGGTTTTCTACTTTAGATTCGTTCCGACATATTGCATAAGTTGTACTTTGTGTGATTTACTGTGGTTCTTCTGATCGAAATCAGTTAT
>JACMZG010000273.1:0-21642 GCA_018340805.1 Microvelia longipes
ACAAAAATAACTAAATAAAATAAAATCTAACTAGAAACAAGAATATAAATTAAGTAAACCCAAACTAATTAACAGAAAATTCATAATATAAATTTGTTTCTGAAGGAAAAGAAAACTTTTGAATACAACAAGCACCCCGACTGTCCCAACATTGCCCATGGAGACGCTGTCGGGCTCAACATAATTTCAAACACAAAATAACTAAATAAAATAAAATCTAACTAGAACAAGAATATAATTAAGTAAACCCAAAACTAATTAACAGAATTTCATAATATAAATTGGTGTTCTGAAGAAAAAGAAAACTTTTGAATACAACAAGCACCCGACTGTCCCAACATTGCCTATGGAGACGCTGTCGGGCTCAACATAATTTCAAACACAAAATACTAAATAAAATAAAATCTAACTAGAACAGAATATAATTAAGTAAACCCAAACTAATTAACAAAAATTTCATAATATAAATTTGTTTCTGAATGAAAAGAAAACTTTTGAATACAACAAGCACCCCGACTGTCCCAACATTGCCCATGGAGACGCTGTCGGGCTCAACATAATTTCAAACACAAAATAACTAAATAAAATAAAATCTAACTAGAAACAAGAATATAAAATTAAGTAAACCAAAACTAATTAACAGAAATTTCATAATATAAATTTGTTTCTGAATGAAAAGAAAACTTTTGAATACAACAAGCACCCCGACTGTCCCAACATTGCCATGGAGACGCTGTCGGGCTCAACATAATTTCAAACACAAATAACTAAATAAAATAAAATCTAACTAGAACAAGAATATAAATTAAGTAAACCCAAAACTAATTAACAGAAATTCATAATATAAATTGGTTTCTGAAGGAAAAGAAACTTTTGAATACAACAAGCACCCCGACTGTCCCAACATTGCCTATGGAGACGCTGTCGGGCTCAACATAATTTCAAACACAAAATAACTAAATAAAATAAAATCTAACTAGAAACAAGAATATAAATTAAGTAAACCCAAAACTAATTAACAGAAAATTTCATAATATAAATTTGTTTCTGAAGGAAAAGAAAACTTTTGAATACAACAAGCACCCCGACTGTCCCAACATTGCCCATGGAGACGCTGTCGGGCTCAACATAATTTCAAACACAAAATAACTAAATAAAATAAAATCTAACTAGAAACAAGAATATAAATTAAGTAAACCCAAAACTAATTAACAGAAATTTCATAATATAAATTGTGTCAGAAGGAAAAGAAAACTTTTGAATACAACAAGCACCCGACTGTCCCAACATTGCCTATGGAGACGCTGTCGGGCTCAACATAATTTCAAACACAAAATAACTAAATAAATAAAATCTAACTAGAAACAAGAATATAAATTAAGTAAACCCAAAACTAATTAACAGAAATTCATAATATAAATTTGTTTCTGAAGAAAAGAAAACTTTTGAATACAACAAGCACCCGACTGTCCCAACATTGCCTATGGAGACGCTGTCGGGCTCAACATAATTTCAAACACAAAATAACTAAATAAATAAAATCTAACTAGAAACAAGAATAAATTAAGTAAACCCAAAACTAATTAACAGAAATTTCATAATATAAATTGGTGTCAGAAGGAAAAGAAAACTTTTGAATACAACAAGCACCCGACTGTCCCAACATTGCCTATGGAGACGCTGTCGGGCTCAACATAATTTCAAACACAAAATAGCTAAATAAAATAAAATCTAACTAGAACCAAGAATATAAATTAAGTAAACCCAAAACTAATTAACAGAAAATTCATAATATAAATTTGTTTCTGAATGAAAAGAAAACTTTTGAATACAACAAGCACCCCGACTGTCCCAACATTGCCCATGGAGACGCTGTCGGGCTCAACATAATTTCAAACACAAAATAACTAAATAAAATAAATCTAACTAGAAACAAGAATATAAATTAAGTAAACCCAAAACTAATTAACAGAAAATTCATAATATAAATTTGGTTCAGAAGGAAAAGAAAACTTTTGAATACAACAAGCACCCCGACTGTCCCAACATTGCCCATGGAGACGCTGTCGGGCTCAACATAATTTCAAACACAAAATAACTAAATAAAATAAAATCTAACTAGAACAAAGAATATAAATTAAGTAAACCCAAAACTAATTAACAGAAATTTCATAATATAAATTGGTGTCAGAAGGAAAAGAAAACTTTTGAATACAACAAGCACCCCGACTGTCCCAACATTGCCTATGGAGACGCTGTCGGGCTCAACATAATTTCAAACACAAAATAACTAAATAAAATAAAATCTAACTAGAACCAAGAATATAAATTAAGTAAACCCAAAACTAATTAACAGAAATTCATAATATAAATTGTTCAGAAGAAAAGAAAACTTTTGAATACAACAAGCACCCCGACTGTCCCAACATTGCCCATGGAGACGCTGTCGGGCTCAACATAATTTCAAACACAAAATAACTAAAATAAAATAAAATCTAACTAGAAACAAAGAATATAAATTAAGTAAACCCAAAACTAATTAACAGAAATTTCATAATATAAATTTGTGTCAGAAGGAAAAGAAAACTTTTTGAATACAACAAGCACCCCGACTGTCCCAACATTGCCTATGGAGACGCTGTCGGGCTCAACATAATTTCAAACACAAAATAGCTAAATAAAATAAAATCTAACTAGAACCAAGAATATAAATTAAGTAAACCCAAAACTAATTAACAGAAAATTCATAATATAAATTTGTTTCTGAAGAAAAGAAAACTTTTGAATACAACAAGCACCCCGACTGTCCCAACATTGCCCATGGAGACGCTGTCGGGCTCAACATAATTTCAAACACAAAATAACTAAATAAAATAAAATCTAACTAGAAACAAGAATATAAATTAAGTAAACCCAAAACTAATTAACAGAAATTTCATAATATAAATTGGTTTCAGAAGGAAAAGAAAACTTTTGAATACAACAAGCACCCCGACTGTCCCAACATTGCCTATGGAGACGCTGTCGGGCTCAACATAATTTCAAACACAAAAATAGCTAAATAAAATAAAATCTAACTAGAACCAAGAATATAAATTAAGTAAAACCCAAAACTAATTAACAGAAATTTCATAATATAAATTGGTGTCAGAAGAAAAAGAAACTTTGAATACAACAAGCACCCCGACTGTCCCAACATTGCCTATGGAGACGCTGTCGGGCTCAACATAATTTCAAACACAAAATAACTAAATAAAATAAAATCTAACTAGAAACAAGAATATAAATTAAGTAAACCCAAAACTAATTAACAGAAATTCATAATATAAATTGGTGTCAGAAGGAAAAGAAAACTTTTGAATACAACAAGCACCCCGACTGTCCCAACATTGCCTATGGAGACGCTGTCGGGCTCAACATAATTTCAAACAAAATAGCTAAATAAAATAAAATCTAACTAGAACCAAGAATATAAATTAAGTAAACCCAAAACTAATTAACAGAAATTCATAATATAAATTGTTTCAGAAGAAAAGAAAACTTTGAATACAACAAGCACCCCGACTGTCCCAACATTGCCATGGAGACGCTGTCGGGCTCAACATAATTTCAAACACAAAATAACTAAATAAAATAAAATCTAACTAGAAACAAGAATATAAATTAAGTAAACCCAAAACTAATTAACAGAAATTCATAATATAAATTTGTTTCTGAAGGAAAAGAAAACTTTTGAATACAACAAGCACCCCGACTGTCCCAACATTGCCTATGGAGACGCTGTCGGGCTCAACATAATTTCAAACACAAAATAACTAAATAAAATAAAATCTAACTAGAAACAAGAATATAAATTAAGTAAACCCAAAACTAATTAACAGAAATTTCATAATATAAATTGGTGTCAGAAGAAAAGAAAACTTTTGAATACAACAAGCACCCCGACTGTCCCAACATTGCCTATGGAGACGCTGTCGGGCTCAACATAATTTCAAACAAAAATAACTAAATAAAATAAAATCTAACTAGAAACAAGAATATAAATTAAGTAAACCCAAAACTAATTAACAGAAAATTCATAATATAAATTGGTTTCTGAAGGAAAAGAAAACTTTTGAATACAACAAGCACCCCGACTGTCCCAACATTGCCCATGGAGACGCTGTCGGGCTCAACATAATTTCAAACACAAAATAACTAAATAAAATAAAATCTAACTAGAAACAAGAATATAAATTAAGTAAACCCAAAACTAATTAACAGAAATTTCATAATATAAATTGGTGTCAGAAGGAAAAGAAAACTTTGAATACAACAAGCACCCCGACTGTCCCAACATTGCCTATGGAGACGCTGTCGGGCTCAACATAATTTCAAAACAAAATAACTAAATAAAATAAAATCTAACTAGAACAAGAATATAAATTAAGTAAACCCAAAACTAATTAACAGAAAATTCATAATATAAATTTGTTTCTGAATGAAAAGAAAACTTTGAATACAACAAGCACCCGACTGTCCCAACATTGCCCATGGAGACGCTGTCGGGCTCAACATAATTTCAAACACAAAATAACTAAATAAAATAAAATCTAACTAGAAACAAGAATATAAATTAAGTAAACCCAAAACTAATTAACAGAAATTTCATAATATAAATTTGTTTCTGAATGAAAAGAAAACTTTTGAATACAACAAGCACCCGACTGTCCCAACATTGCCATGGAGACGCTGTCGGGCTCAACATAATTTCAAACACAAAATAACTAAATAAAATAAAATCTAACTAGAAACAAGAATATAAATTAAGTAAACCCAAAACTAATTAACAGAAATTTCATAATATAAATTGGTGTCAGAAGAAAAGAAAACTTTTGAATACAACAAGCACCCCGACTGTCCCAACATTGCCCATGGAGACGCTGTCGGGCTCAACATAATTTCAAACAAAAATATAAATAAAATAAAATCTAACTAGAACCAAGAATATAAATTAAGTAAACCCAAAACTAATTAACAGAAATTTCATAATATAAATTGGTTCAGAAGGAAAAGAAAACTTTGAATACAACAAGCACCCCGACTGTCCAACATTGCCTATGGAGACGCTGTCGGGCTCAACATAATTTCAAACACAAAATAACTAAATAAAATAAAATCTAACTAGAAAACAAGAATATAAATTAAGTAAACCCAAAACTAATTAACAGAAATTTCATAATATAAATTGTTTCTGAAGAAAAGAAACTTTTGAATACAACAAGCACCCCGACTGTCCCAACATTGCCCATGGAGACGCTGTCGGGCTCAACATAATTTCAAACACAAAATAACTAAATAAAATAAAATCTAACTAGAAACAAGAATATAAATTAAGTAAACCCAAAACTAATTAACAGAAAATTCATAATATAAATTGGTTCTGAAGGAAAAGAAAACTTTGAATACAACAAGCACCCCGACTGTCCCAACATTGCCTATGGAGACGCTGTCGGGCTCAACATAATTTCAAACACAAAATAACTAAATAAAATAAAATCTAACTAGAAACAAGAATATAAATTAAGTAAACCCAAAACTAATTAACAGAAATTCATAATATAAATTTGTTTCAGAAGAAAAGAAAACTTTTGAATACAACAAGCACCCCGACTGTCCCAACATTGCCTATGGAGACGCTGTCGGGCTCAACATAATTTCAAACACAAAATAACTAAATAAAATAAAATCTAACTAGAAACAAGAATATAAATTAAGTAAACCCAAAACTAATTAACAGAAAATTCATAATATAAATTGTTTCAGAAGAAAAGAAAACTTTTGAATACAACAAGCACCCCGACTGTCCCAACATTGCCTATGGAGACGCTGTCGGGCTCAACATAATTTCAAACACAAAATAACTAAAAAATAAAATCTAACTAGAAACAAGAATATAAATTAAGTAAACCCAAAACTAATTAACAGAAATTTCATAATATAAATTGGTTCAGAAGGAAAAGAAAACTTTTGAATACAACAAGCACCCCGACTGTCCCAACATTGCCTATGGAGACGCTGTCGGGCTCAACATAATTTCAAACACAAAATAACTAAATAAAATAAAATCTAACTAGAAACAAGAATATAAATTAAGTAAACCCAAAACTAATTAACAGAAAATTTCATAATATAAATTGGTGTCAGAAGAAAAAGAAACTTTTGAATACAACAAGCACCCCGACTGTCCCAACATTGCCTATGGAGACGCTGTCGGGCTCAACATAATTTCAAACACAAAATAACTAAATAAAATAAAATCTAACTAGAAACAAGAATATAAATTAAGTAAACCCAAAACTAATTAACAGAAATTTCATAATATAAAATTGGTGTCAGAAGGAAAAGAAAACTTTTGAATACAACAAGCACCCCGACTGTCCCAACATTGCCTATGGAGACGCTGTCGGGCTCAACATAAAAATAACTAAATAAAATAAACTAACTAGAACCAAGAATATAAATTAAGTAAACCCAAAACTAATTAACAGAAAATTCATAATATAAATTTGTTTCTGAATGAAAAGAAAACTTTGAATACAACAAGCACCCCGACTGTCCCAACATTGCCATGGAGACGCTGTCGGGCTCAACATAATTTCAAACACAAAATAACTAAATAAAATAAAATCTAACTAGAAACAAGAATATAAATTAAGTAAACCCAAAACTAATTAACAGAAATTTCATAATATAAATTGGTGTCAGAAGAAAAAAAACTTTTGAATACAACAAGCACCCCGACTGTCCCAACATTGCCTATGGAGACGCTGTCGGGCTCAACATAATTTCAAACACAAAATAGCTAAATAAAATAAAATCTAACTAGAACCAAGAATATAAATTAAGTAAACCCAAAACTAATTAACAGAAATTCATAATATAAATTGGTGTCAGAAGAAAAGAAAACTTTTGAATACAACAAGCACCCCGACTGTCCCAACATTGCCTATGGAGACGCTGTCGGGCTCAACATAATTTCAAACACAAAATAACTAAATAAAATAAAATCTAACTAGAAACAAGAATATAAATTAAGTAAACCCAAAACTAATTAACAGAAATTCATAATATAATTTGTTTCAGAAGAAAAGAAAACTTTTGAATACAACAAGCACCCCGACTGTCCCAACATTGCCCATGGAGACGCTGTCGGGCTCAACATAATTTCAAACACAAAATAACTAAATAAAATAAAATCTAACTAGAAACAAGAATATAAATTAAGTAAACCCAAAACTAATTAACAGAAAATTCATAATATAAATTTGTTTCTGAAGAAAAGAAAACTTTTGAATACAACAAGCACCCGACTGTCCCAACATTGCCCATGGAGACGCTGTCGGGCTCAACATAATTTCAAACACAAATAACTAAATAAAATAAAATCTAACTAGAACAAGAATATAAATTAAGTAAACCCAAAACTAATTAACAGAAATTTCATAATATAAATTGTGTCAGAAGGAAAAGAAAACTTGAATACAACAAGCACCCGACTGTCCCAACATTGCCATGGAGACGCTGTCGGGCTCAACATAATTTCAAACACAAAATAACTAAATAAAATAAAATCTAACTAGAAACAAGAATATAATTAAGTAAACCCAAAACTAATTAACAGAAAATTCATAATATAAATTGGTGTCAGAAGGAAAAGAAAACTTTGAATACAACAAGCACCCCGACTGTCCCAACATTGCCTATGGAGACGCTGTCGGGCTCAACATAATTTCAAACACAAAATAACTAAATAAAATAAAATCTAACTAGAACAAGAATATAAATTAAGTAAACCCAAAACTAATTAACAGAAAATTCATAATATAAATTGTTTCAGAAGAAAAAAAACTTTTGAATACAACAAGCACCCCGACTGTCCCAACATTGCCTATGGAGACGCTGTCGGGCTCAACATAATTTCAAACACAAAATAACTAAATAAAATAAAATCTAACTAGAAACAAGAATATAAATTAAGTAAACCCAAAACTAATTAACAGAAAATTCATAATATAAATTGGTGTCAGAAGGAAAAGAAAACTTTGAATACAACAAGCACCCCGACTGTCCCAACATTGCCTATGGAGACGCTGTCGGGCTCAACATAATTTCAAACACAAAATAACTAAATAAAATAAAATCTAACTAGAAACAAGAATATAAATTAAGTAAACCCAAAACTAATTAACAGAAAATTCATAATATAAATTGTTTCTGAAGGAAAAGAAAACTTTTGAATACAACAAGCACCCGACTGTCCCAACATTGCCTATGGAGACGCTGTCGGGCTCAACATAATTTCAAACACAAAATAACTAAATAAAATAAAATCTAACTAGAAAAGAATATAAATTAAGTAAACCCAAAAATTAACAAATTTCATAATATAAATTGGTGTCAGAAGGAAAAGAAAACTTTGAATACAACAAGCACCCCGACTGTCCCAACATTGCCCATGGAGACGCTGTCGGGCTCAACATAATTTCAAACAAAAAATAACTAAATAAAATAAAATCTAACTAGAAACAAGAATATAAATTAAGTAAACCCAAAACTAATTAACAGAAATTTCATAATATAAATTGGTGTCAGAAGGAAAAGAAAACTTTGAATACAACAAGCACCCCGACTGTCCCAACATTGCCCATGGAGACGCTGTCGGGCTCAACATAATTTCAAACACAAAAATAACTAAATAAAATAAAATCTAACTAGAACCAAGAATATAAATTAAGTAAACCCAAAACTAATTAACAGAAAATTCATAATATAAATTTGTTTCTGAAGAAAAGAAAACTTTTGAATACAACAAGCACCCCGACTGTCCCAACATTGCCCATGGAGACGCTGTCGGGCTCAACATAATTTCAAACACAAAATAACTAAATAAAATAAAATCTAACTAGAAACAAGAATATAAATTAAGTAAACCCAAAACTAATTAACAGAAATTTCATAATATAAATTGGTGTCAGAAGGAAAAGAAAACTTTTGAATACAACAAGCACCCCGACTGTCCCAACATTGCCTATGGAGACGCTGTCGGGCTCAACATAATTTCAAACACAAAATAACTAAATAAAATAAAATCTAACTAGAAACAAGAATATAAATTAAGTAAACCCAAAACTAATTAACAGAAATTCATATATATAAATTGTTCAGAAGGAAAAGAAAACTTTGAATACAACAAGCACCCGACTGTCCCAACATTGCCTATGGAGACGCTGTCGGGCTCAACATAATTTCAAACACAAAATAACTAAATAAAATAAAATCTAACTAGAAACAAGAATATAAATTAAGTAAACCCAAAACTAATTAACAGAAATTTCATAATATAAATTGGTGTCAGAAGGAAAAGAAAACTTTTGAATACAACAAGCACCCCGACTGTCCCAACATTGCCTATGGAGACGCTGTCGGGCTCAACATAATTTCAAACACAAAATAACTAAATAAAATAAAATCTAACTAGAACAAGAATATAAATTAAGTAAACCCAAAACTAATTAACAGAAAATTCATAATATAAATTGTTCTGAAGGAAAAGAAAACTTTGAATACAACAAGCACCCCGACTGTCCCAACATTGCCCATGGAGACGCTGTCGGGCTCAACATAATTTCAAAACAAAAAATAACTAAAATAAAATCTAACTAGAAACAAGAATATAAATTAAGTAAACCCAAAACTAATTAACAGAAATTTCATAATATAAATTGGTGTCAGAAGGAAAAGAAAACTTTTGAATACAACAAGCACCCCGACTGTCCCAACATTGCCATGGAGACGCTGTCGGGCTCAACATAATTTCAAACACAAAATAACTAAATAAATAAAAATCTAACTAGAAACAAGAATATAAATTAAGTAAACCCAAAACTAATTAACAGAAATTCATAATATAAATTGTTTCAGAAGAAAAGAAAACTTTTGAATACAACAAGCACCCCGACTGTCCCAACATTGCCATGGAGACGCTGTCGGGCTCAACATAATTTCAAACACAAAATAACTAAATAAAATAAAATCTAACTAGAAACAAGAATATAAATTAAGTAAACCCAAAACTAATTAACAGAAATTTCATAATATAAATTGGTGTCAGAAGGAAAAGAAAACTTTTGAATACAACAAGCACCCCGACTGTCCCAACATTGCCTATGGAGACGCTGTCGGGCTCAACATAATTTCAAACACAAAATAACTAAATAAAATAAAATCTAACTAGAACCAAGAATATAAATTAAGTAAACCCAAAACTAATTAACAGAAAATTCATAATATAAATTGAGAAGGAAAAGAAAACTTTTGAATACAACAAGCACCCCGACTGTCCCAACATTGCCTATGGAGACGCTGTCGGGCTCAACATAATTTCAAACACAAAATAACTAAATAAAATAAAATCTAACTAGAACAAGAATATAAATTAAGTAAACCCAAAACTAATTAACAGAAATTCATAATATAAATTGGTGTCAGAAGAAAAGAAAACTTTGAATACAACAAGCACCCCGACTGTCCCAACATTGCCCATGGAGACGCTGTCGGCTCAACATAATTTCAAACACAAAATAACTAAATAAAATAAAATCTAACTAGAACCAAGAATATAAATTAAGTAAACCCAAAACTAATTAACAGAAATTTCATAATATAAATTGGTTCAGAAGAAAAGAAAACTTTTGAATACAACAAGCACCCCGACTGTCCCAACATTGCCCATGGAGACGCTGTCGGGCTCAACATAATTTCAAACACAAAATAACTAAATAAAATAAAATCTAACTAGAAACAAGAATATAAATTAAGTAAACCCAAAACTAATTAACAGAAATTCATAATATAAATTGTTTCTGAAGAAAAGAAAACTTTTGAATACAACAAGCACCCCGACTGTCCCAACATTGCCATGGAGACGCTGTCGGGCTCAACATAATTTCAAACACAAAATAACTAAATAAAATAAAATCTAACTAGAAACAAGAATATAAATTAAGTAAACCCAAAACTAATTAACAGAAATTTCATAATATAAATTGGTGTCAGAAGGAAAAGAAAACTTTTGAATACAACAAGCACCCCGACTGTCCCAACATTGCCTATGGAGACGCTGTCGGGCTCAACATAATTTCAAACACAAAATAACTAAATAAAATAAAATCTAACTAGAAACAAGAATATAAATTAAGTAAACCCAAAACTAATTAACAGAAATTTCATAATATAAATTGGTGTCAGAAGGAAAAGAAAACTTTTGAATACAACAAGCACCCGACTGTCCCAACATTGCCTATGGAGACGCTGTCGGGCTCAACATAATTTCAAACACAAAATAACTAAATAAAATAAAATCTAACTAGAAACAAATATAAATTAAAGTAAACCCAAAACTAATTAACAGAAATTTCATAATATAAATTGGTGTCAGAAGGAAAAGAAAACTTTTGAATACAACAAGCACCCCGACTGTCCCAACATTGCCTATGGAGACGCTGTCGGGCTCAACATA
The DNA here is from genome assembly GCA_018340805.1 of Microvelia longipes. Classification (NCBI taxonomy): domain Eukaryota; kingdom Metazoa; phylum Arthropoda; class Insecta; order Hemiptera; family Veliidae; genus Microvelia; species Microvelia longipes. The sequence goes on from JACMZG010000273.1 coordinate 11,561, forward strand.
ATTTCAAACACAAAATAACTAAATAAAATAAAATCTAACTAGAAAAAAATATAAATTAAGTAAACCCAAAACTAATTAACAGAAATTCATAATATAAATTGGTGTCAGAAGGAAAAGAAAACTTTGAATACAACAAGCACCCGACTGTCCCAACATTGCCTATGGAGACGCTGTCGGGCTCAACATAATTTCAAACACAAAAACTAAATAAAATAAAATCTAACTAGAACAAGAATATAAATTAAGTAAACCCAAAACTAATTAACAGAAATTTCATAATATAAATTGGTGTCAGAAGGAAAAGAAAACTTTGAATACAACAAGCACCCCGACTGTCCCAACATTGCCTATGGAGACGCTGTCGGGCTCAACATAATTTCAAACACAAAATAACTAAATAAAATAAAATCTAACTAGAAACAAGAATATAAATTAAGTAAACCCAAAACTAATTAACAGAAATTTCATAATATAAAAATTGGTGTCAGAAGGAAAAGAAAACTTTTGAATACAACAAGCACCCCGACTGTCCCAACATTGCCTATGGAGACGCTGTCGGGCTCAACATAATTTCAAACACAAAATAACTAAATAAAATAAAATCTAACTAGAAACAAGAATATAAATTAAGTAAACCCAAAACTAATTAACAGAAAATTCATAATATAAATTGGTGTCAGAAGGAAAAGAAAACTTTGAATACAACAAGCACCCCGACTGTCCCAACATTGCCCATGGAGACGCTGTCGGGCTCAATAATTTCAAACACAAAATAACTAAATAAAATAAAATCTAACTAGAACCAAGAAATATAAATTAAGTAAACCCAAAACTAATTAACAGAAATTTCATAATATAAATTGGTGTCAGAAGGAAAAGAAAACTTTGAATACAACAAGCACCCCGACTGTCCCAACATTGCCTGGAGACGCTGTCGGGCTCAACATAATTTCAAACACAAAATAACTAAATAAAATAAAATCTAACTAGAAACAAGAATATAAATTAAGTAAACCCAAAACTAATTAACAGAAAATTCATAATATAAATTTGTTTCTGAAGAAAAGAAAACTTTTGAATACAACAAGCACCCCGACTGTCCCAACATTGCCTATGGAGACGCTGTCGGGCTCAACATAATTTCAAACACAAAATAACTAAATAAAATAAAATCTAACTAGAAACAAGAATATAAATTAAGTAAACCCAAAACTAATTAACAGAAATTTCATAATATAAATTGGTGTCAGAAGGAAAAGAAAACTTTGAATACAACAAGCACCCCGACTGTCCCAACATTGCCTATGGAGACGCTGTCGGGCTCAACATAATTTCAAACACAAAATAACTAAATAAAATAAAATCTAACTAGAAACAAGAATATAAATTAAGTAAACCCAAAACTAATTAACAGAAATTCATAATATAAATTGGTGTCAGAAGGAAAAGAAAACTTTTGAATACAACAAGCACCCCGACTGTCCCAACATTGCCTATGGAGACGCTGTCGGGCTCAACATAATTTCAAACACAAAATAACTAAATAAAATAAAATCTAACTAGAACAAGAATATAAATTAAGTAAACCCAAAACTAATTAACAGAAATTTCATAATATAAATTGGTGTCAGAAGGAAAGAAAACTTTTGAATACAACAAGCACCCCGACTGTCCCAACATTGCCTATGGAGACGCTGTCGGGCTCAACATAATTTCAAACACAAAATAACTAAATAAATAAAATCTAACTAGAAACAAGAATATAAATTAAGTAAACCCAAAACTAATTAACAGAAATTTCATAATATAAATTGGTGTCAGAAGGAAAAGAAAACTTTTGAATACAACAAGCACCCCGACTGTCCCAACATTGCCTATGGAGACGCTGTCGGGCTCAACATAATTTCAAACACAAAATAACTAAATAAAATAAAATCTAACTAGAAACAAGAATATAAATTAAGTAAACCCAAAACTAATTAACAGAAATTTCAAATATAAATTGGTGTCAGAAGGAAAAGAAAACTTTTGAATACAACAAGCACCCCGACTGTCCCAACATTGCCTATGGAGACGCTGTCGGGCTCAACATAATTTCAAACACAAAATAACTAAATAAAATAAAATCTAACTAGAAACAAGAATATAAATTAAGTAAACCCAAAACTAATTAACAGAAATTCATAATATAAATTTGTTTGAATGAAAAGAAAACTTTTGAATACAACAAGCACCCCGACTGTCCCAACATTGCCCATGGAGACGCTGTCGGGCTCAACATAATTTCAAACACAAAATAACTAAATAAAATAAAATCTAACTAGAAACAAGAATATAAATTAAGTAAACCCAAAACTAATTAACAGAAATTTCATAATATAAATTGGTGTCAGAAGGAAAAGAAAACTTTTGAATACAACAAGCACCCCGACTGTCCCAACATTGCCTATGGAGACGCTGTCGGGCTCAACATAATTTCAAACACAAAATAACTAAATAAAATAAAATCTAACTAGAAACAAGAATATAAATTAAGTAAACCCAAAACTAATTAACAAAATTTCATAATATAAATTGGTGTCAGAAGGAAAAGAAAACTTTGAATACAACAAGCACCCCGACTGTCCCAACATTGCCTATGGAGACGCTGTCGGGCTCAACATAATTTCAAACACAAAATAACTAAATAAAATAAAATCTAACTAGAAACAAGAATATAAATTAAGTAAACCCAAAACTAATTAACAGAAAATTCATAATATAAATTTGTTTCTGAAGAAAAGAAAACTTTTGAATACAACAAGCACCCCGACTGTCCCAACATTGCCCATGGAGACGCTGTCGGGCTCAACATAATTTCAAACACAAAATAACTAAATAAAATAAAATCTAACTAGAAACAAGAATATAAATTAAGTAAACCCAAAACTAATTAACAGAAATTCATAATATAAATTTGTTCTGAAGAAAAGAAAACTTTTGAATACAACAAGCACCCCGACTGTCCCAACATTGCCTATGGAGACGCTGTCGGGCTCAACATAATTTCAAACACAAAATAACTAAATAAAATAAAATCTAACTAGAAACAAGAATATAAATTAAGTAAACCCAAAACTAATTAACAGAAATTTCATAATATAAATTGGTGTCAGAAGGAAAAGAAAACTTTTGAATACAACAAGCACCCCGACTGTCCCAACATTGCCTATGGAGACGCTGTCGGGCTCAACATAATTTCAAACACAAAATAACTAAATAAAATAAAATCTAACTAGAACAAAGAATATAAATTAAGTAAACCCAAAACTAATTAACAGAAAATAAATATAAATTGGTTCAGAAGAAAAGAAAACTTTTGAATACAACAAGCACCCCGACTGTCCCAACATTGCCTATGGAGACGCTGTCGGGCTCAACATAATTTCAAACACAAAATAACTAAATAAAATAAAATCTAACTAGAAACAAGAATATAAATTAAGTAAACCCAAAACTAATTAACAGAAATTTCATAATATAAATTGGTGTCAGAAGGAAAAGAAAACTTTTGAATACAACAAGCACCCCGACTGTCCCAACATTGCCTATGGAGACGCTGTCGGGCTCAACATAATTTCAAACACAAAATAACTAAATAAAATAAAATCTAACTAGAAACAAGAATATAAATTAAGTAAACCCAAAACTAATTAACAGAAAATTCATAATATAAATTTGTTTCTGAATGAAAAGAAAACTTTTGAATACAACAAGCACCCCGACTGTCCCAACATTGCCCATATGGAGACGCTGTCGGGCTCAACATAATTTCAAAACAAAATAACTAAATAAAAAAATAAAATCTAACTAGAAACAAGAATATAAATTAAGTAAACCCAAAACTAATTAACAGAAAATTCATAATATAAATTGTTTCAGAAGGAAAAGAAAACTTTTGAATACAACAAGCACCCGACTGTCCCAACATTGCCTATGGAGACGCTGTCGGGCTCAACATAATTTCAAACACAAAATAACTAAATAAAATAAAATCTAACTAGAAACAAGAATATAAATTAAGTAAACCCAAAACTAATTAACAGAAAATTCATAATATAAATTTGTTTCTGAAGAAAAGAAAACTTTTGAATACAACAAGCACCCCGACTGTCCCAACATTGCCTATGGAGACGCTGTCGGGCTCAACATAATTTCAAACACAAAATAACTAAATAAAATAAAATCTAACTAGAAACAAGAATATAAATTAAGTAAACCCAAAAAATTAACAGAAAATTCATAATATAAATTTGTTTCTGAATGAAAAGAAAACTTTTGAATACAACAAGCACCCCGACTGTCCCAACATTGCCCATGGAGACGCTGTCGGGCTCAACATAATTCAAACACAAAATAACTAAATAAAATAAAATCTAACTAGAAACAAGAATATAAATTAAGTAAACCCAAAAATTAACAGAAATTTCATAATATAAATTGGTGTCAGAAGAAAAGAAAACTTTTGAATACAACAAGCACCCCGACTGTCCCAACATTGCCATGGAGACGCTGTCGGGCTCAACATAATTTCAAACACAAAATAACTAAATAAAATAAAATCTAACTAGAAACAAGAATATAAATTAAGTAAACCCAAAACTAACAGAAATTTCATAATATAAATTGGTTCAGAAGGAAAAGAAAACTTTGAATACAACAAGCACCCGACTGTCCCAACATTGCCCATGGAGACGCTGTCGGGCTCAACATAATTTCAAACAAAAAACTAAATAAAATAAAATCTAACTAGAAACAAGAATATAAATTAAGTAAACCCAAAACTAATTAACAGAAATTCATAATATAAATTGTTTCTGAAGAAAAGAAAACTTTTGAATACAACAAGCACCCCGACTGTCCCAACATTGCCATGGAGACGCTGTCGGGCTCAACATAATTTCAAACACAAAAATAAATAAAATAAAATCTAACTAGAAACAAGAATATAAATTAAGTAAACCCAAAACTAAGAAATTCATAATATAAATTGGTGTCAGAAGGAAAAGAAAACTTTTGAATACAACAAGCACCCCGACTGTCCCAACATTGCCTATGGAGACGCTGTCGGGCTCAACATAATTTCAAACACAAAATAACTAAATAAAAATCTAACTAGAAACAAGAATATAAATTAAGTAAACCCAAAACTAATTAACAGAAAATTTCATAATATAAATTGGTTCAGAAGGAAAAGAAAACTTTTGAATACAACAAGCACCCCGACTGTCCCAACATTGCCATGGAGACGCTGTCGGGCTCAACATAATTTCAAACAAAAAAACTAAATAAAATAAAATCTAACTAGAAACAAGAATATAAATTAAGTAAACCCAAAACTAATTAACAGAAATTCATAATATAAATTGGTGTCAGAAGGAAAAAAAACTTTGAATACAACAAGCACCCCGACTGTCCCAACATTGCCTATGGAGACGCTGTCGGGCTCAACATAATTTCAAACACAAAATAACTAAATAAAATAAAATCTAACTAGAAACAAGAATATAATTAAGTAAACCCAAAACTAATTAACAGAAAATTCATAATATAAATTTGTTTCTGAAGAAAAGAAAACTTTTGAATACAACAAGCACCGACTGTCCAACATTGCCCATGGAGACGCTGTCGGGCTCAACATAATTTCAAACACAAATAACTAAATAAAATAAAATCTAACTAGAAACAAGAATATAAATTAAGTAAACCCAAAACTAATTAACAGAAATTTCATAATATAAATTGGTGTCAAAGGAAAAGAAAACTTTTGAATACAACAAGCACCCCGACTGTCCCAACATTGCCTATGGAGACGCTGTCGGGCTCAACATAATTTCAAACACAAAATAACTAAATAAAATAAAATCTAACTAGAAACAAGAATATAAAAAAGTAAACCCAAAACTAATTAACAGAAATTCATAATATAAATTTGTTTCTGAATGAAAAGAAACTTTTGAATACAACAAGCACCCCGACTGTCCCAACATTGCCTATGGAGACGCTGTCGGGCTCAACATAATTTCAAACACAAAATAACTAAATAAATAAAATCTAACTAGAAACAAGAATATAAATTAAGTAAACCCAAAACTAATTAACAGAAATTTCATAATATAAATTTGTGTCAGAAGGAAAAGAAAACTTTGAATACAACAAGCACCCGACTGTCCCAACATTGCCCATGGAGACGCTGTCGGGCTCAACATAATTTCAAACACAAAATAACTAAATAAAATAAAATCTAACTAGAAACAAGAATATAAATTAAGTAAACCCAAAACTAATTAACAGAAATTCATAATATAAATTTGTTTCTGAATGAAAAGAAAACTTTTGAATACAACAAGCACCCCGACTGTCCCAACATTGCCTATGGACGCTGTCGGGCTCAACATAATTTCAAACACAAAATAACTAAATAAAATAAAATCTAACTAGAAACAAGAATATAAATTAAGTAAACCAAAACTAATTAACAGAAATTTCATAATATAAATTGGTGTCAGAAGAAAAAAAAACTTTGAATACAACAAGCACCCGACTGTCCCAACATTGCCCATGGAGACGCTGTCGGGCTCAACATAATTTCAAACACAAATAGCTAAATAAAATAAAATCTAACTAGAAACAAGAATATAAATTAAGTAAACCCAAAATAATTAAGAAATTCATAATATAAATTGTTTCTGAAGAAAAGAAAACTTTTGAATACAACAAGCACCCCGACTGTCCCAACATTGCCTATGGAGACGCTGTCGGGCTCAACATAATTTCAAACACAAAATAACTAAATAAAATAAAATCTAACTAGAAACAAGAATATAAATTAAGTAAACCCAAAACTAATTAACAGAAATTTCATAATATAAATTGGTGTTCAGAAGGAAAAGAAAACTTTTGAATACAACAAGCACCCCGACTGTCCCAACATTGCCTATGGAGACGCTGTCGGGCTCAACATAATTTCAAACACAAAATAACTAAATAAAATAAAATCTAACTAGAACAAAGAATATAAATTAAGTAAACCCAAAACTAATTAACAGAAATTCATAATATAAATTGTTTCTGAAGAAAAGAAAACTTTTGAATACAACAAGCACCCCGACTGTCCCAACATTGCCCATGGAGACGCTGTCGGGCTCAACATAATTTCAAACACAAAATAACTAAATAAAATAAAATCTAACTAGAACCAAGAATATAAATTAAGTAAACCCAAAACTAATTAACAGAAATTTCATAATATAAATTGGTGTCAGAAGAAAAGAAAACTTTTGAATACAACAAGCACCCCGACTGTCCCAACATTGCCCATGGAGACGCTGTCGGGCTCAACATAATTTCAAACACAAAATAACTAAATAAAATAAAATCTAACTAGAAACAAGAATATAAATTAAGTAAACCCAAAACTAATTAACAGAAATTCATAATATAAATTGTTTCAGAAGAAAAGAAAACTTTTGAATACAACAAGCACCCCGACTGTCCCAACATTGCCCATGGAGACGCTGTCGGGCTCAACATAATTTCAAACACAAAATAACTAAATAAAATAAAATCTAACTAGAAACAAGAATATAAATTAAGTAAACCCAAAACTAATTAACAGAAATTTCATAATATAAATTGTCAGAAGGAAAAGAAAACTTTTGAATACAACAAGCACCCCGACTGTCCCAACATTGCCTATGGAGACGCTGTGTCGGGCTCAACATAATTTCAAACACAAAATAACTAAATAAATAAAATCTAACTAGAAACAAGAATATAAATTAAGTAAACCCAAAACTAATTAACAGAAATTCATAATATAAATTTGTTTCTGAAGAAAAGAAAACTTTTGAATACAACAAGCACCCCGACTGTCCCAACATTGCCCATGGAGACGCTGTCGGGCTCAACATAATTTCAAACACAAAATAACTAAATAAAAAAAATCTAACTAGAAACAAGAATATAAATTAAGTAAACCCAAAAATTAACAGAAATTTCATAATATAAATTGGTGTCAGAAGGAAAAGAAAACTTTGAATACAACAAGCACCCCGACTGTCCCAACATTGCCTATGGAGACGCTGTCGGGCTCAACATAATTTCAAACACAAAATAACTAAATAAAATAAAATCTAACTAGAACAAGAATATAAATTAAGTAAACCCAAAACTAATTAACAGAAATTTCATAATATAAATTGGTGTCAGAAGGAAAAGAAAACTTTTGAATACAACAAGCACCCCGACTGTCCCAACATTGCCTATGGAGACGCTGTCGGGCTCAACATAATTTCAAACACAAAATAACTAAATAAAATAAAATCTAACTAGAAACAAGAATATAAATTAAGTAAACCCAAAACTAATTAACAGAAAATTCATAATATAAATTTGTTTCTGAATGAAAAGAAAACTTTTGAATACAACAAGCACCCCGACTGTCCCAACATTGCCTGGAGACGCTGTCGGGCTCAACATAATTTCAAACACAAAATAACTAAATAAAATAAAATCTAACTAGAACAAGAATATAAATTAAGTAAACCCAAAACTAATTAACAGAAATTCATAATATAAATTGGTGTCAGAAGGAAAAGAAAACTTTTGAATACAACAAGCACCCGACTGTCCCAACATTGCCTATGGAGACGCTGTCGGGCTCAACATAATTTCAAACACAAAATAACTAAATAAAATAAAATCTAACTAGAAACAAGAATATAAATTAAGTAAACCCAAAAATTAACAGAAATTTCATAATATAAATTGGTGTCAGAAGGAAAAGAAAACTTTGAATACAACAAGCACCCCGACTGTCCCAACATTGCCTATGGAGACGCTGTCGGGCTCAACATAATTTCAAACACAAAATAACTAAATAAAATAAAATCTAACTAGAACAAGAATATAAATTAAGTAAACCCAAAACTAATTAACAGAAAATTCATAATATAAATTTGTTTCTGAATGAAAAGAAAACTTTTGAATACAACAAGCACCCCGACTGTCCCAACATTGCCTATGGAGACGCTGTCGGGCTCAACATAATTTCAAACACAAAATAACTAAATAAATAAAATCTAACTAGAACAAGAATATAAATTAAGTAAACCCAAAACTAATTAACAGAAATTTCATAATATAAATTGGTGTCAAAGAAAAGAAAAACTTTGAATACAACAAGCACCCCGACTGTCCCAACATTGCCTATGGAGACGCTGTCGGGCTCAACATAATTTCAAACACAAAATAACTAAATAAAATAAAATCTAACTAGAAAAGAATATAAATTAAGTAAACCCAAAACTAATTAACAGAAATTTCATAATATAAATTGGTGTCAGAAGGAAAAGAAAACTTTGAATACAACAAGCACCCCGACTGTCCCAACATTGCCTATGGAGACGCTGTCGGGCTCAACATAATTTCAAACACAAAATAGCTAAATAAAATAAAATCTAACTAGAACCAAGAATATAAATTAAGTAAACCCAAAACTAATTAACAGAAATTTCATAATATAAATTTGTTTCTGAAGGAAAAGAAAACTTTGAATACAACAAGCACCCCGACTGTCCCAACATTGCCTATGGAGACGCTGTCGGGCTCAACATAATTTCAAACAAAATAACTAAATAAAATAAAATCTAACTAGAACAAGAAATATAAATTAAGTAAACCCAAAACTAATTAACAGAAATTTTAATATAAATTGGTGTCAGAAGGAAAAGAAAACTTTTGAATACAACAAGCACCCCGACTGTCCCAACATTGCCTATGGAGACGCTGTCGGGCTCAACATAATTTCAAAACAAATAACTAAATAAAATAAAATCTAACTAGAACCAAGAATATAAATTAAGTAAACCCAAAACTAATTAACAGAAAATTCATAATATAAATTTGTTTCTGAATGAAAAGAAAACTTTTGAATACAACAAGCACCCGACTGTCCCAACATTGCCTATGGAGACGCTGTCGGGCTCAACATAATTTCAAACACAAAATAACTAAATAAAATAAAATCTAACTAGAAACAA
>JACMZG010000274.1:0-10688 GCA_018340805.1 Microvelia longipes
CCCCCACGGCCATCAACACTTTTTTGGTGGGTATTAGGTTGGGGAATAATCTGGGAGTCATTTTTGACACATTTTTGAATTCGTACCCGCAACCTTTTTTTCCACCTACGAACACACCAAAATTCTTCTAGAATTTCTGCGGACACACCAAAAAATAAAATATATAAATATTAAACTTAAATTTTTTTACAAAAAATATATTTTATTTAAAAAATATATACACCAAAACTATAATATATTATTTTACGCAATTTAATAAGTAATTAATGTGATATCTGCGCTTGTTTCAATGCACACAAAGTTTATATTCGATTCTATATTTTACAGTGCCAACTCGAAGTTCATGAATCCAAGATCTTTTTAGCATGAACGTTTATCATTTTTAATTAATACGAGAGGAAAAACTTTTCTTCACATACATATGTCGTCGAAAATGGAAGTAGTGTTAAGATTGCTGGTCTGAAATGCTAGGATTTTCTTTTTTAAGTAATCCATAAATTCTAAATGGAACTTCGGGAGAAGTGAAGTTTTAATTGTCATGTTCTTTTAGTTTTCACTTTTAATTTTCCCAAAATTTCATATGGATTTTCCCAAATTTCAATTGATTTTTCCCAAATTTCATTTGGATTGTCCCAAATTTCATTTGATTTTTCCCCAAATTCATTTGATTTTTCCCCAAATTTCATTTGATTTTTCCAAATTTCATATATTTTTCCCAAATTTTCATTTGATTTTTCCCAAATTTCATTTGATTTCCCAAATTTCATATGATTTTTTTCCCAAATTTCATTTGATTTTTCCCAAAATTTCATTTGAATTTTTTCCAAATTTCATTTGTTTTCCCAAATTTCATTCGATTTTTCCCAAATTTCATTTGATTTTTCCCTGGTTAAAATGGAAATCAAACAAAATGACTAATATAATTACATTAATTTAATAAATCTACAATAATGATTAAATTAATATATCTAATCAAATATATCAACTTTAAAATACTGCTTAAAACGAAAAGTATTAAAAATAAAGAGCTACAAAAGTAATTTTTATTTTTACAATAAAACAAAAAAGGCATAATTTTCACTGGTAAATTTTAATATTTTGAATTTGGGGAAATCAAATGGAAATTTGGGAAAAATTCTTTTTGAAATTTGGGGAAAATCAATGAATTTGGAAAATTTAAAGTGAAACCCTATATTTAATCTGCAAATTGACTTATGGGATATCAAACTTCACCGTAACAGAATTTTGGTGGTCAGAAGTGGATTCCAATACGTAACAACAGTAAGCATCAGAAAATTTGAGCCTTGAATATTAATTAGTTATCAATAATCATTTAACTATATTTTTGAAAAGTTGTAAAATATGGCAGAAATACCCAGTTATTTGACCCGCACACTTGTATTCGGCTCGATGACCACACCGGTGTGCCGCGGCACACCGGTACGGAAGCACTGATTTTGATGACCACTCTACGATTGTTGTAATAGAACTCTATTTCTCGTCACACGTATTAATTCAATCAAGAAAAGGATCATTTTTTGTCGTAAATCAAGGACGAGGCAATTTCATTACGCTGAATTTTGTGGGCATTTTGTCATTTATGCGGGGTCCATTTATCTATCTTTTATTGACTTTCCAATAAATTCTTAAATGACGGGAAAATGTGGCAATGCTGACATCCAATTTGCTTCAGAAATTCCGTACTGTTTTACGAGTATCGATTTTCCGCTCCTCTCAATCTTATCATCAAGGGCGTACACACTCCGCCATTGTAATTCTCAGGGTGGATACTCCAGAACGAAATCTCAACCCACGTGAAAGTTCGTTTGGACACTAAACCTTCTGTCCAAATTGCCGCTACGCTCCTTTCTCTTCCAAGACATCTTACGCAGCATTCTTATTCCGCTCTCTCGATAACTCATAGGAAATAACCTCCGAAACGCTGGTTAGTGATTATTTCAAAGAAATAAGGCATATAAAATTCTTATTGACTAAAGTATCAATTACTTTGTCACAATATCGTAGATTGTGTAATTTTAATTGTGCAGTCTAAAATGTATGAATATTGCTATGTAATGTCAAAATATGACATAAAAATTGAGTTCAAAGTTTCAACTTAATAAAAACGACATTATTATGTAACAACCTAATTTAGAAAAAGTTAAAGCATTCAGTACTCTTGATCGAATGTCTGCTACCGAAACCAACTGGATACACTAAAAACCCTCTCAACATCAGTTGTTGTTGGCTCAATAGACAGTAAAGCATCATTAAAATTTCTGCAGATTTTCGTGCGCTGCTTGTATTTTTTAAAGAAAATAAATTCTTGTTCCCAATACATTTATATTCGTCTGTAAGTAACCAATTGATGAAATTTTAGTTCACATGATTTCTGGAAGTAAAATATTCAATTCCTCGCGTAATGATTAATTCTTAGTTAAGTTAAAGTATTTTAACATATTTCTTCGCACTATCCTTTGATATTATTTGCTAAAATTAAGTTCCAAAGAGTCTAGAAGTTTTTAAGTTTCCAGCTAATAAGATTGTTGATGTTTGAAGGGAATAATCTCGGATCCCTTAAAGAATAATTAAATTTAAAACATCCAAGTTTTTTCTCTCATGTCTTTCGGAATAACAATTTCATATAATTTTAAGCTTATTGAAGAATTTTGATCATCTCATCATTCATCATCATCTCATCATCATCATCATCATCATCATCATCCATCATCATCATCATCATCATATCATCATCATCATCTCATCATCATCTATCGATCATCATCATCATCATCATCATCATCATCATCATCTCTCATCATCTATCATCATTCTTCATCATCATCATCATCATGCATCATCATATCATCATCATCATCATCATCATAATCATCATCTCATTCATTTCATCATTCATCATCATCATTCATCATCATCTCATCATCATTCATCAATTCATCTCATCTATCATCATATCATCATTCATCATTCATCATATCATCATCTCATCATTCATCATCATCAATCTTCATCATCATCATCATCATCTTCATCATCATCATCATCATCTCATCATCATCATCATTTCATCATCATCATCATCATCATCATCATCATCATTCATCATCATCATCATTCATCATCATTCATCATCATCATCATCTCATCATCATCATCTCTCATCATCATCATATCATCATCATCATCTTCATCATCTCATCATCATTCATCATATCATCATATCATCATCCATCATCATCATCACATCATCATCATCATCATCATCATCATCATCATCATCATCTCATCATTCATCATCATCATCATTCATCATCATCATCATCATCATCATTCATCATCATTCATCATCATCCATTCATCATCATCATTCATATCTCATCATTCATCATCCTCATCATCTCATCTTCTCATCATCATCATCATCATCATCATTTCATATCTCATATCAGTCATCATCATCATCATCATCATCATCATGGTTCATCATCATTCATCATCATCATTCATCATCATCATCATCATCATCATCATCATCATCAACATCATCTCATACATTCATCATCATATCTCATCATCATCATCACTTCATCATCATCATCATCATCATTCATCATCATTCATCATATTTCATTCATCATCATCATCATCATATCATCATCATCATTCATCATTCATCATCATCATTCATCATCATCATCTTTTGATTCACACTTCTAAAATAGAGCTTTGTTTTTATAAAAGGTATCACAGATCCAAGATGGATACCACTGATTAAAGCAAAACTTACCAATAAATATCCAGTTGATCTCATAAATTTTTTATTTACTTGCCGCACCATCTTGAGATGATCCTATTAACTTTAACACTTGTCAAATCCAAATGCATGTTTAATTAATTTAACAACTATTTCTTTCATTAATTGGCATTCATTGATCCACTTATTCGAACAAGCCAGTTTATATATGTGCTTCGTCACAATTGAATATTTATTCCAAAATATCCTCCTTCTTTCTAATTTGTAGGGAATTACTCATCCATGTCATTGTAAATTATTTATTATTTTAATTTTAAAAATTACTCATCATGTCATTTTTTCGATTTTTGTCTTCATGATTCTCATGAGATCAAAACTCCATTTACACTGTTTTCATTTTGAGGCAGCAGAATCCATCTCTTAAATAGATGCAAAAGAATGAACTTATTTTCGAGTTATCTGCTCGAATTGATATTTCCATCTTTCTATTGTCGCCATATCAGTCACTTTTCATTGAATCTTCATTGGATGTACAAATCCAGTATTGTTTTTTGTTTATTCATAATTTTAGGAAATCTCAATAGAGGGACACTTTTAACATCTATTTGATGTTTACTTACACGGATTTGAGCGATTGCTGAGGTGGATCCTTCTGCACCAGTGGCTGCCCAAACTTTATTTCAATCGCGACACACTCTTGACGAAATTAATTTTTTTCGCGACCACCATTCTTTATTTTCAAAGTAGAATAGCAAATCATTTTATTTATCATAATAGTAAATTTAGATTTTTAAATTGTATTATTAAATAAAGTACATTATATAGTATTGTAATGTTTAAATTTTATATTGAAGAGGGATGAGCCTGCTTTTCCGAGCAAATTATTCCATCAGTGGTTGAATATTTGAAGATACTCTAGTTCGTGAGGTCGTATTAAGAATTCGTTCACGTTTTTTTATTTTATCGTTGTTAATGTCAGAAAAAACCAAGATTCGCTAAATATGAGGATCCAAAAAGGTAGTAAGCTTCTATGAGCTGACAAGCTAAGTTTAGGATATTCATTTCATAAAGAGAAATCCAAAATTTCTGAGATTTCTTATTTCGAGAAAAAGTTTCAATAGTTACATCATTTTCTCAAACCAATAAGATTTTCTTCATCAAGACACTCCTAGGTTACGTTTTCTGATTACAAATGGGATGATTACCAAGAAACTTTTGCTTGTATCCAGTAAGGAAAATATTTCTATAATGGAAACTGAGAGGATTTTTTCAAGATTTAATTTATTTGTCGAATAGAAATGTTATTTTTTCCTGTGTTGTAGTGATTACCAGGAAAACTATCAAGATTTTTTGTTCTTTGCTTTCATTAGTCCAAAATTTGTAATTTTTATCGAACGATTCAATTTTCCTGAAATAGTTAAGAAAATTTCTTTTTCACCTTGGAATACTGACGTTAAGTAAATTACAATTCTTTCAAAAAACATATTAAGAAATTTACTCTTTAACCACCATACTTCCTCCTTTAAGAACTTTGAAAAATTCCTTGATTAAAATTAAAAAAAGGACAAAATTTCGTCCTTTGAGAGCGATGAACGGAAAGAACTCTTTCCTCTGGATAAGCCAACGAACTTCGTTATGGATATAGAAGGCAGGTGAAACCAGAATCCATAAGATTCGCATAAAACTGAAAAAATTCTGATCGGTTAAAGCGCTGATTTGATATATGGACTATAATAACTACTTCGCTTAATGTTTGTTTATTTTCTTCAGACAGATTTTTTGACATCAAAACTTCTCGGTGAATAGCAGTGACAATCTTAATTGCCAGGATTTTTTGAAAAAACAATGCAGCCAAACCCCTTCTTTTTACCTGCATTTTTTGAGGGTGCTCCGTCTATACAATGCTGAATAACAGCATTCCCAGGACATATCATTTGACTGAACTTTTTGCATCTACAATTCAAATATATCTTGACCTGTTGTATTTCTCTTTCAAATCATCACAAAAAAAAGTATTGATTAACAATTTTGTCATCTTTAAACCAATTCTCAAAAAATACCAATAGTTGTGCGATTATTGCTATATCTGTGCTTTCATCATTTTGCAATACCAAATTTTGTCTAAACTATTTGTAGTCAAAAGTGAAGCTTCAATTGATCTTTGAATGTCATACGACATATCATTTATTCTTCGTGATATTGTATTTCGTGTGAGACGGTTATTTGCTTTTAACTTTCGGCAGCCTCTGTCCAAGCATTTGGTTTTTCAGCGGCAATTTTTAATTGCTGGTAAGAATTATTGTTTTAGCATCCATATGAGGTTTTTTATTTTAGCCAACATTTGACCCAATTTTTTTAAAACTTGGCAATTTGAGCTTTGTTCGGTATGGTTTAAAGGCTTTTCATTTTTTTTATTCTGTGGTATTCAATTAGCTTTCATTCTCTCAAAAAACTCTTTAGGTGTTATCTTTTTGTACTGCACTGTTTGGAGAAGTGTCGTTAAGTTTATTTGGCACCATCGATTCATTAGCAAGTGTATCAAGACATATCATGCACAATGAATTTGATTCATCATTCTTCGATGTAATAAACCATATTTGATATATTCATCGTCATATTTACGTTTCCTGATGTTTATTATTCTTGAGTCTCATTTGTTGATTTTACTTAAATATCGCTTTCATTGGGTACTAAAAATTGGAAAGCAGTAAACTAAAAATATTTTAAATTAATACTTACACCAATATATTGTATTATATATTAGAACAAAAAATGTTGGAATATAATTAATTGTAAGAAAAAAATTTACGTAAACAATTTTATAAAAAATACAGAAATTCAAATTTGAAAAATAAACGGCTATTTTTAAAACAAAATTTATAAAATACCATTAAAATGCAGGGTATTTTTGGCAATTTACTATTTTTTGCGGGACACCTGAGAATCTTCCGCGACACACCAGTTTTTTTTGGGGGGTCGGGCCGGACATTAGTTTTGTGCACCACTGCTGTAGCACATTTAATAATAGCTCCACTTGTTCACAAACGCTTCAGTTTCTCTTGTTAATGATTTATCCTTCTTTGTAGCATATTCCAAACAAACTGGACATTATTGAGGGATAATTTAATAAAATTTTATCAATCTTAATAAAAAAATTGCCTGTTTTTCTGTTTTTGATTTTATTACTATTGATTCTTTTGCATAATCAATTTGATTTTAGTAATTAGAAATATGATTTATAATTTATAAAATATTTTATGTACTTTCTAATCAAAATAAACCTCTCTTCTGAACAAATTTAATTTACTGCAAAAATTAATAAATCTTTGAATAAATTAAAATTAATATCTTTGAAATCGAAAACGTAATTAAAAAATCGCGGTTTTCGGTTTTTATTTTCTACTAGAAAACCGCGGTTTTCGATTAATCCGCGTAGGTGGACAACCCTACCTGTCAGACATTTACTAAAGAAATGGTATAATACAATGGGCAGCTTTTATAATACTTATAATTAAATAATTGTCTAGGCCAGTGCTACCTAAACCTTTCTTGTGCTGAGGACCGGTAACTTTGAGATACTGAGAGGTGCGGCCCCTAGTAATATTAATTTTAATGTTAAAAAAGTTTAAATTTATAAAAGGGGCCTTAAACATTGGACCGTCTCAATTGCTGAGGTTTTTCGGTTTTAGTTTTCAGTAGCAATGGTCATTAATTGAGTTAGGAAAGGCCATTAATGAGTTTAGGGAATAGGCATCAATTGAGTAGCAATAGGTTATTAATGAGTTAGGAATAGGCCATTAATTGAGTAAGGAATGGGGCCATTAATTCAGTTAGGAATAGGTCATTAAATTAAGTAGGAATAGGCCATAATGAGTTAGGAATAGGCCATTAATTGATGTTAGGAATGGGCCATTAAATTGAGTTAGGAATAGGTCATTAATTAAGTTAGGATAGGCCATTAATTCAGTTAGGAATAGGTCAATTAAATTGAGTTAGGTAATGGGCCATTTTTAATCATTTAGAAAATAGTCCATTAATTGAGTTTAGGAATGGGGCATTTAATTCGTATAGGATAGGTCATTAATTAAGTTAGGAATAGGCCATTAATTGAGTTAGGAATAGGCCATTAATTTGATGGTTAGAATATGTATTAATTGAGTTAGGAATAGCCATTAATTGAGTTAGAATGGGCCATTAATTCAGTGAGAATGGTCATTAATTAAGTTAGAAAGGCCATTAATTGAGTTAGAATAGGCCATTAACTTGAGTTAGGAATGGGCCATAATTGAGTTAGGAATAGGGTCATTAATAAGTTAGGGAAATAGGCCATTAATTCAGTTAGGAATAGTGTCATTAATTGAGTTAGAATGGGCACCATTAATTCAGTTAGAAATAGGTTCATTAATGAGTTAGGAACTGGGCCTTAATTCAGTTAGGAAATAGGTCATTAATAAGTTAGGAATAGGCCATTAATTGAGTTAGGAATAGGCATAATTTGAAGGTTAGCATATAGTCAATTAATTGAGTTAGGAATAGGCCATTAATTGAGTAGGAAGGGGCCATTAATTCAGTTAGGAATTAGGTCATTAATTAGTTAGGAATAGGCCATTAATTTGAGTTAGGAATAGGCCATTTAATTGAGTTTAGGAATGGTGCCATTAATTGAGTTAGGAATAGGTCATTAAATTAAGTTAGAATAGGCCATTAATATCAGTTAGGAATAGGGGCCATTAATTGAGTTAGCAATACCGGTTATTAATTGAGTTAGGAATAGGCCATTAATTGAGTAAGGAATTGGGCATTAATTCAGTTAGAATAGGTCATTAATTAAGTAGGAATAGGCCATTAATTGAGTTAGGAATAGGCAGTTAATTGAGTTAGGAATGGGCCATTAATTGAGTTAGGGAATAGGTCATTAATTAAGTTAGGGAATAGGGGCCATTAATTCAGTTAGGAATAGGTCATTAATTGAGTTTAGGAAATGGGCCATTAATTCAGTTAGAAATATGTCATTAATTGAGTTAGGAATGGGCCATTAATTCAGTTAGGAACAGGTCATTTAATTAGTTAGGAAATAGGCCATTAATTGAGTTAGGAATAGGCCATTAATTGAGTAGCAATATGTCATTAATTGAGTTAGAATTAGGCCATTAAGATGATAGTTAGGAATGGGCCATTAATGCAGTTAGGAATAGGTCATTAATTAAGTTGATTAGGCCATTATTGAGTTAGGAATAGGCCATTAATTGGAGTTTAGGAATGGGCCCATTAATGAGTTTAGGAATTAGGTCATTGAATTGAGTAGCAATAGGCTTATTAATTTGAGTTAGAATTGGCGATTAATTTGAAGTAAATGATGGGCATTAATTCAGTTAGGATAGGTCATTAATTAAGTTAGAATAGGCCATTAATTTAGAGTTAGGAACTAGGCCATTAATTGAGTTAGGAATGGGCCATTAATGAGTTAGGAATAGTTCAATTAATTAAGTAGAATAGGCCATTAATTCAGTTAGAATAGGTCATTAATTGAGTTAGGAATGGCCATTAATTCAGTTAGAAATAGGTCATTAATTGAGACTTAGGAATGGTGGCCATTAATTCAGTTGAATAGGTCATTTAATTAAGTTAGGAATAGGCCACTTAATTGGAGTTAGGATAGGCCATTAAATTTAGTTAGCAATATGTCATTTAATTGATTTAGGAGATAGGCCATTAATTGAGTTAGGAATGGGCCATTAATTCAGTTAGCAATAGGTTATTAATTGATTAGGAATAGGCCTTAATTAGTAAAGGAATGGGCCATTAATTCAGTTAGGAAATGGTCATTAATTAGTTAGGAATAGGATTATGAGTTAGAATAGGCCATTTAATTGAGTTAGGAATGGGCCATTAATGGTTAGGGAATAGGTCATTAATAAGTTAGGAATAGGCAATTATTCAGTTAGGAATAGGTCATTAATTGGTTTAGAATGGGGGCCATTAATTTCCAGTTAGAAATAGGTCATTTATTTGATTAGGAAATGGGCCATTAAATTCAGTTAGGAATAGGTCATAATTAATAGCAATATGTCATTAATTGAAGTTAGGAATAGGCCATATAATTGAGTTTAGGAATGGGCCATTTATTCCAGTTAGGGATAGGTCATTAATTAAGGTTAGGAATAGGCCATTAATGAGTGTTAGAAATAGGCCATTAATTGATTAGGGAATGGGCCATTAATTTGAGTTAGGAATAGGTCATTTAATTGAGTTTAAGCAATAGCGTTATTAATTGAGTTAGGAATAGGCCATAATTGAGTAAGGAATGGGCATAATTCCAGTTAGGAATAGGTTCATTAATTAAGTTAGGAATAGGCCCATAATTGAGTTAGGAAGGCCATTAATTGAGTTAGGAATGGGCACATTTAATTGAGTTAGGAATAGGTCATTAATTAAGTTTAGAATTAGGCCATAATTCAGTAGGAATTTAGGTTATTAATTGAGTTAGGAATGGGCCATTAATTCAGTTAGAAATAGGTCATTAATGAGTTAGGATGGGCCATTAATCACGTTAGGAATAGGTCATTAATTAAGTTAGGAATTAGGCCATTAATTGAGTTATTGAATAGGCCATTTAATTTAGTTAGCAATATGTCATTATTGATTTAGGAATAGGCATAAGTGAGTTAGGAATGGGCCTTAATTCAGTTACAATACAGGTTTTAATTGAGTTAGGAATAGGCCATTAATTGAGGTAGGATGGGCCATTAATTCAGTTAGGAATAGGTCATTAATTAAGTTGGAATAGGCCATTAATTGAGTTAGGAATAGGCCATTTAATTGAGTAGATGGGCCATTAATTGAGTTAGGAATAGGTCATTAATTAAGTTAGGAATTAGGCCAATAATTTCAAGTGGAATAGGGTCATTAATTG
>JACMZG010000274.1:19044-40676 GCA_018340805.1 Microvelia longipes
GCAAGCTTAGAATATCTGGAGGTGCGAGCCTAGAATATCTGGGAGTGCAAGCTAGAATATCTGGAGGGTGCGAAGCTAGAAATATCTGGAAGTGCAGAGCTAGAATATCTGGAGGTGCGAAGCTAGAATATCTAGGGAGTGCAAGCTAGAATATCTTGGAGGTGCGAGCTAGAATAATCTGGGAGTGCAAGCTAGAATATCTGGGAGTGCAAGCTTAAGAATATCTGGAGGTGGCGAGCTGAAAATCTGGGAAGTGGCCAAGGCCGCTAGAATATCTGGAGGTCGAGCTAGAATAATCTGGGAAAGTGGCAGCTAGATATCCTGGAGGTGCGAGGCTAGAATATCTGGGAGTTTGCAAGCTGAATATCTGGAGGTTTGCGAGCTTTAGAATATCTGGAGGTGCGAGCTAGAATATCCTGGGAGTGCAAGCTTAGAACTATCTGGAAGGTGCGAGCTAAAGAAATATCTTGGAGGTGGGGGCAAGCTAGAATATCTGGAAGGTGCGAGCTAGAATATCTGGGAGGTTGGCAAGACTAGAAATAAATCTGGGAGTGCAAGCTAGAATATCTTGGGAGTGCAAGCTAGAAATAATCTTGGAGGTGCAAAGGCTAGAATATCTGGAAGGTGCAGAACTAGAATATGCTGGAGGTGGCGAGCTAGAATATCTGGAGGTTGGCAAAGCTAGAATATCCTGGAGGTGCGAGGCTAGGAAAATATCTGGAAGGTTGCAAGGCTAGAATATCTGGGAGTGCAACCCTAAGAATAATCTGGGAGTGGGGCAAGCTAGAATATCTGGAGGTGGGGCAAGCCGCTCTAGAAATATCTTGGAGGTGCGAGCTAGAAATATCTGGGAGTGGCAAGCTAGATATCTGGAGGTGCGGAGGCCTTAGAAATATCTGGGGAGTGGGCAAGGCTAGAATATTCTGGAGGTATGGCGAGCTAGAATTTATCTTTGGGAGTGGGCAAGCTAAAGAAATATCTGGGAGTTGCAAGCTAGAATATCTGGAGGGTGCGAGCTAGAATATGCTGGTAGGTGGCGAGGCTAGAAAATATCTGGAGGTGCGAGCTTAGAATATCTGGGAGTGTCAAAGCTAGAAATATCTGGAGGTGGGCGAAGGCTAGAATATCCTGGAGGTGCTAGGCTAGAATATCTGGGAGTGCGAGGGCTTAAGATATCTGGAGGTGGGGCGAGCCTAGAATATCTGGAGGTTGCGAGCTAAGACCATATCTGGAGGTGGCAGCTAGAAAATTATCTTGGAGGTGGCGAGCCTAGAATATCTTGGGGTGCAAGCTAGAATATCTGGGAGGTGCCGAGCTAGAAATATCCTGGGAGTGCCAAGCTAGAAATTCGGAGGTGGGCGAGCTAGAATATCTGGGAGTGGGCAAGCCCTAGAATATCTGGGAGTGTGCAAGCTAGAATTATCTGGGAGTAACAAGCTAGAAATATCCTGGAGGTTGGGCGGCTAGAATATTCTTGGGAGTGGCGCAGAGGCTAGAATTTATCTTGAGGTGCGAGCTAGAATAATCTGGGGGTGGCGAGAATAGAAATAATGCTGGGGAAGAATTGGTGAGAGAAAATGAGAGAAATTGGTGGAGAAAATGAGAAGAATTTGGTGGAGAAAATGAGAAGAATTGTGGAGAAATGAGAAGAAAATTGGTGGAGAAAATGAAAGAAGAATTGGATGAGAAATGAAGAAGAATTTGGTGGAGAAACATGAAGAAGATCTGCGTGGAGAAAATGAGAAGACTTGGTGGA
The DNA here is from genome assembly GCA_018340805.1 of Microvelia longipes. Taxonomy (NCBI): domain Eukaryota; kingdom Metazoa; phylum Arthropoda; class Insecta; order Hemiptera; family Veliidae; genus Microvelia; species Microvelia longipes. The sequence goes on from JACMZG010000274.1 coordinate 20,801, forward strand.
GAAAATGAAGAAGTTGGGTGGAGAAAAATGAGAGAATTTGGATGAGAAAAAAATGAAGAAAGATTGGGTTGGAGAACATGAGAAAAAATTGGGTGGAAGAAAAATGAGAGAAATTGGTTTGAGAAAAATGAGAGAAATTGGTGGAGAAAATGAAGAAGATTTGGTAGGAGAAAAATGAGAGAATTGGAATGAAAGAAAATGAGAAGATTGGTGGGAGAATGAAGAAAGAATTGGTTGGAGAAATGAGAGAATTAGGTGGAGAAAATGAGAGAATTGGTTTGGAGAAAAATGAAGAAGAATTTGGGGTGGAGAAAAATGAGAGATTGGTGGAAAGAAAATGAAAGAGATTGGATGAGAAAAATTGAGAAGATTGGATGAAAGAAAATGAGAAAGATTGGTGAAGAACGGCATGAGAAGAATTGGTGAAAACATGAGAGAATTGGGTGGAGAAAATGAGAGAATTGGTTTTTGGAAATGAGAGAATTGGGTGGAGAAAATAGAGAATTGGTGGAGAAAAAATGAAGAGATTGGTGGAGAAAATGAGAAGATTTGGTCGGAGAAAATGCGAGGAATTGGTGGAGAAAAATGAGAGAATTGGTGGAGAAAATGAGACAGATTGGAATGAGAAAATGAAGAAGATTGGTGAGGAGAAAAGCATGAGAAGATGGTTGGGAGAAAATAGAATTTGGTGGAGAATGAAGAGATTGGAATGAGAAATGAGAAAAGATGGATGAGGAAATGAAAGATTGGTGGAGAACATGAGAAGATTTGGGGTGGAGGAAAATGGAGAAGAAATTGGTTGAGAAAAAATTGAGAGAATTGGTGGAGATGAGAAGGATTGGTGGAGAAAAATGAGAGAATTGGATGAGAAAATGAGAAGATTGGTGGAGAAATAGAAGATTGTGGATGAAAATGAAGAGAATTGGATGAGAAATGAGAAAGATTGGATTGAGAAAATGAGAAGATTGGTGAAGAACATGAGAAAGATTGGTGTGAGAACATGAAGAAAGATTTTGGGTGGAGAAAATGAAGAATTTGGTTGAGGAAAAATGGAAGAGAATTGTGGGAAAAGAAAATGAGAGAATTGGTGGAGAAAATTGAAGAGAAATTGGTGGAGAAAATTGAAGAGATTGGGTGGAAAAGAAAAATGAGAAGAATTGGTGGAGAAAAAATAGAGAGAATTGGTGGAGAAAATGAAGAAAGATTGGATGAGAAAAATGAAGAAAGATTGGTGAGAAACATGTAGATAGATTGGGTGGAGAAAAATGGAGACCTTGGTGGAGAAAATGAAAGATGGTGGAGAAAATGAGAGAATTGGAAAATGAGAAAAAAATGAGAATGATTGGATGAGAAAAATGAAGGAAGATTTGGGTTGGAGAACATGAAGAGATTGGGAGAAAATGAGAAGAATTGGTTTGAAAAATGAGAGAAATTGGTGGGAGAAAAATGAGAACAAGAATTGGTGGAGAAAATGAAGAGAATTGGGATGAGAAAATGAAGAAGATTGGTGGAGAAAATGAGAAGATTGGGGTGGAGAAAATGAGAGAAATAGGTGGGAAAATGGAACAAATTTGGTTTGGAAAAAAAGAAATTCTATCAAAATATAAAAGGGAGAAAATTTAATTAAGAAATAATTTTAAGCGCAATAGAAAATTCATTATTATCAATTTTAAATAAATTTTGCCGATACTAAAACGCCACAGTAACTCGGCAAAGTTAGGCCTTGAAAGACAAACCGAAAGATCGTGGATGAATGGACCTAGTTTAACGGTTTTAATCGAATCTGTTCCTCGAACGGCGAACAAGAGAAGTTTCCGCATGAATTCTAGCTGGGGCCTGTTCAGTGAAATTGTGGCGACACATGCGATTCAAATTGGAACGGTGGGGCAGAAGCTAGACAGTAGGTTTGGCCGCCATGAGCAAGTCAAATTTCCCTGCGATCGAATTGTACAACAGGCGGACGCCTCCCGCCCTATCAATAGGCTGTGCTCGGCGAAATCCATTTCCAAAACGGAAAAGTGCAAACAAAGAACGATCCACGGTGGTGAGTGGAATTGGTTCCGGGATCGATTACAGGCTCCTGGGAATTCTGGTAATGCCGGATCACGGCAAGACATGTCCGCGCACCACAAAAGCACATTCCACGGCCTGCGCCGGCAACTTGCAAGCAAAAATGTGAAGGAAAGTTAAATTAAGAATATTTTACCCAATAAAATTTGATTTTATTTATTATCATTAAATGAAATTTGTAGTTTTTGATTTGCAATTTTCCAATAAAACGTGCCTAACGCCAATGTAATTGCTTAACTACAACAAGAACATTAGAAAACGATTTTTTTTTCCATCATCCAAAACTTTTTCCATTTTATAATTTATTTAAAATTTAATGTTTAAAATTAAATCAATTACTAAAAACTGTTTTTTTATTGGAAAATGTAAAAAGCAAATTAATTTTTACGCCTGGTTGATAATCCATAATCTGTTTGGTGGGATCTCCGCGACAAGCAGTCCCCCGCAATAAAGAAGCTCTCGATTGTGAGTCCGCACAGTTGAAATATGCGCGACATCCCCGATTTTGCATTGGCGGCATATATTTTTACGCTATTTGGCGGAATCATATCATCAATTATCAGTACAATTTGGGCAATCATTACAATAAGTTAAATAATGGACGGGGTAATTTTCTCGACTTTCTTCCCGAAATGCCAATTGCCGACAAATGACGGTGTCCCGGGGCATAATAGTGGGGAACGCCCTAGGCTTTGCAATAACGCAAGCTGCATTACGTTCTTTGGGCATTGTAAATTGGGTGGAAATTTTAAGAACATTGAAAAAAATACTTCGGTAAAGCGTAACTAGCCAAAAATCTAATTTTTATTTTGATGACATTGTAACAACTTTCTTGTTTTATAAAAAACTTTTTAAACTGTTTCAAAAATATAAATAGCTCAAGTTAACTACCTGAGAATTAAGCAAACTTTTAGTAATCCCTTAAAAACTATTTGAAAAATTTTTTTATTGCCTAAAAGGATAACCTTGCAGGCAAAAATATTAAAATAATTTTTAATGGTCTAATATATATAAAGCCCGAACGTTTGGCAAATTAATTATAGAGAAATTAATTAAAACGGTGTGTTTAATTTAAAAATATTAGGCAAGAAATATTATTGTTGTTTTTATAAAGTAAATGGTTTTTAATTATTAAATGCATTAATTTATTAATTTTTTTTGACATGAATTTTCAAAATATAGGGAGATCAAAAATTTGTGCAATATTACTAAACAGTTTTTCAAATATTTTTTAACATAGAAAGAATCATCACACACAGTTTTCAATCAAATAAATTAGGCACTTTTTTTTACTGTATTTGTTATTAACATGCGTCCATTAAGTTTTAATTTTAGCATGAATATTGGTTTGCAAAAATTATGTTTTTGCCTTTTGAATAATCACCATAAAATATTTAAAGCAATAATTTTTGTGTAACAATAAAACTTTCATTTACACTGGATTTTTTTGCCTATTTATAGTTAATAAAGCTAATGTTTTTCATTTAACAAATTATTATTTTAAGTTTCATAATTTTTGATCATTTTTTTAACATTTTTTTTGGAAAAATTACAAGTTAAAAATTAGCGCGTGTAAATCTAATGTTTTCGTCCCTTAGCAGTAAATATTTTTTTTTCAGCGATTTTATTTCAAAATAATTCCAATTTCCTATTTTTTAATTGATTTTATATCATTTTTTTAAGGGCTTTCAAAGTGTGTCCAGGATTCAGTTTTTTTTATATATCAGAACAACTTGAAAAATTTAAGTTGTTGGATTTCCAAGAGTTTTTTTATACAATCCTTTCAAGCGAATTGCCTAACTTTCTAGGATTAAGACAATCCCCCATGGAAAACGCAAACATTTTAAATGTCCAAATTTCATTTTTGGCAAAAATTTTCCGGCAACTCCTGTTATCTGCTGGCACAAAGTGATTTGTGACTCTACCTTTTGAATTCGGTTTCCCAATGAAGGCAAAGTGTTAGCTTTCGTCCTTTGCCCTAGTTTCATTCATCATTGTTTTATTTTAATTTTCCAGTCTAAAACAATTTGGATTATGTTGTTTTAACGTTCAAAAAGTTAATTTGAGTAGAATAAGAGTACAATCTTAACATTTATTTTCACAAATTTAATTAGTAAGCATAAACATATGAAGAACGGGCAGAAAGAAGTTAGTTAACGTAAATAATAACAATTGAAGAGTGGTATAATACTGTCTTCATTCGATAGTTCTGGGCCAATTTGTCAAAATTCTTAAGAATATAAGTTCCATGCCCATGGATTGTTGAGATTACAAGCATGTTTTTGGTTTTAAAATCTCCGTAGGAAAATCTAACATTAATATTTTTTAATCTGACTCCAAAATTTTAAATTAATTAATTAGGGGCGTGGGGTGGCGGCTTATTTTATTTTTATGATTTTAAGAAAAATTGTATATAACTTATAAATATTAAAATAATGAAAAATTAAACTAGCAAAACTGAACACTGTTTAATTTTTAGGGCATTTTATTAAATATAAAATTATACAATTTTCCCCAACAGAATTAGCAAATCAAATAAAATAGGGATTACGCTATTGGGGCTTTCGCTTGGCCTATATAGTTAGAAGATGTTATCGGTTATTGCAAATACCGTCCTCAAAAGTTTTGGTCGCTATGGTGGGGACTTGTGATCTATACCACCTATCAACAAGAATGTTAAAATTAATTAAGAAAAGGCCGGCTAGATTCCTAAGCAAGAAAACACAAATGGATTTTTCGCAATAACTATTGGAAATTCAATTCAAAACTGTGCGCATAAACTTGGCCAAAATTCAAGCTACGGCCTAACAACACTAAACTAAGCAAAACTGGGCTTATAAATCGCGAAGCCAAAAATGATTGTTAAAATATTTGTTGGCAAACAAACAACGAACGCAACCACAATTTAAAAATTACATTAATAATATTAAAAAATTCAAAAAAAAATTATTTGAAAATACGCGCAAAATGAAAAATTAATAAATACTCACGCGAATGAAATTAGTAAGCATTAATTAAGTAATAAAAATTTTTTTTCAGTTGAAACTTTAAATGGAAATCTTCTAATTTTTTAAAATGTTTTCGCAGTTATTTAAATACAGTTTTAGATTAAAGTTTTGACCTTTTGAATAATTTTATTACAAAATTAGAATTTTAAATTACAGCAGTGGCGGCAACCCTCGTTTAATAAATGGCCCAGCGCTTTTTGGGAACGGCTGGAAATTTTTTTGGCCATTATTAAGAGAGGGCGGTAATCATTTTTTTTTTGTTACCTTTGGTGAATTCCCCCGCTGTTTTCAACGATCTATCGGGGTAGGCATTCTAAAACCCCCAGTTTTCGTCTAACATTAAATTATGTTCACGTTTTTGAAGTAATTTTAAGCATTTTTTTTTGCGGAGCTTTTCCTGGGCGGCCTTGTAATCAATAAGAGCTCTAATTTTTACACTGTTTTTTCAGGCCAAGAAAAAATAAAGTGTGAAGATATTCCTTGACAGGGAAATTCTAAATCTCTGCAACGGCCATCCCATTTGATAAGAAAAGAAAATTTACTCGCGTTACAATCAAGTTTTCATTACCAATTTGTCGGCTTCGTTTCCTTTTAAGTTTTTTTTATCCTATAAGCGGGGAAACGTTTTTTTTTTTTAGTCTTGCATTCGTGACCAAGATATAGTCATTGTTTTTTTTTTTTCGGGGGGTTTTAGTTTAAGAAATAATTAAAGTTAATTGTAATTTAATAAAGAGGCTAAAATTCCCACTAAATAATTTATTAATTCAAAATAAATATCACAACTGTAATAAATTATTAAAACAATTGTTATAATATTTATCACATCCCCTTTCTTTTTAAGGTTTTGGCTCACATATTTGGGATTTTGGGGTTTTTCTCTCTGCTCGCTGGATTTATCGACTTTTCGTAATTTTTGGTTGAAAATTGTCTACAACACGCAGTGTTACATTCATATGGGTAGTTTTTTTCGAATACTGGGGCACTAATGATTGATCTTGGACTTGTTTCTTTATGGTTTATAAGCTTCGCCATAAAATCGGTTTAACTGTTGGTGTACACTTTCGAGCAAATACTTTTTTTTTGTCTTTTTGTCCGCTTCCCGTCGTCTATTCTAAAAATTAATAATTATTGAGAAACTTCCTTATCACTCCCATGGGTCCTGGTAACTTTTTTTTAAGTAATCGCTCTCTCTTCTGTTTTCCCAACCATTACTAAATCCCCACAGTCTTAATGTGGTAGCCTCTTAATTTGCTTTTTTCTTAATCTGCTGGAATCGCTTCCTCTTCTCGTTTTCGGGCATAATCCCTTCCTTCTTTGTTTTTTAAATGTTTTTGTTATTTGAAAAATCCTTCGCTTTTATCATTGTGCATGATTATTTTCGGATTTTGTTTGGAATAATATGAATTTACCGGGGAATTTGACTGGCCAATGTAGAAACCTGAATAAATGGAATTTTCCACAACATTAAAAAAAAAACAAAAGAGGAAATTATGGAAAAGAGAGAGAGATTTCCAGCAGATAAGAAAAAAGAAATTAAGAGTAACCACATTAAAGACTGTGGATTTAGTAATGGGAAGAGAGAGGATACTTAAAAAGAGATTATACAGGACATGGAGAGTAAGGAAGTTTCTCAATAATTATAATTTAGAATAGACGACGGGAAAAAAAAGTATTTGTCGAAATGTACACCAAGTTAAAGATTTTATGGCGAAGTTATAAAACCATAAAGGAAACATCCCAAGAACAATCATTAGTGCCAGTAATTCGAAACTACCAACTATGAATGTAACACTGGTGTTGTAGACAATTCAAAACAATACGAAAGTCGATATCCAGCGAGAGAGAGAAAACCAAAATCCCAATATGTGAGCAATACCTTAAAGAGGGGATTGTGATATAAATTTATACAATGTTTTTAATATAATTATTACCAGTTGATATATTTTTGAATTAATAAAATTATTTTAGTGAATTTAGCGTCTTTATAAATTTACAATTACTTTGAATTATTCTAAAACTTAACCCCCCGAAAAACAATGACTATATTTTGGTTTCACGAATGACAAGAGCTAAAAAAACGTTCCCGTTTATAGATAAAACCTTAAAGGAAAGAGCCGACAATTTGGGGTAATGAAACTGATGTACACGGAGTAAATTCTCTTATTCAAATGGTGGTTGCAAGAGATTTAAGATCCCGCCATGGAATTCTTCACACTTTATTTCTTGGTGAAAATACAGGTGTAAATAGAGCTCTTATTGATACAGGCCGCCAGGAAGCTCTTCGAAAAATGCTAAATTACTCCAAAACACGTGACATACCTTTAATTGTACGAAACTGGGTGTTTTAGAATGCTACCCGATAGATCGTTGAAACAGCGAATTCACAAAGGGACAAAAAATTATACCGCCACTCTCTTATAATGCAAAATTCCATGGTGGGGTTGGCCGTTTGGGTGGGTGGTGGGGTTTGGTCTGGTTTTTTTTTGTTGTTGTTTGTTTGTGTGTTGGGGTTCTGGGTTGGTTTGTGTTTTGTGGGGTCCAAAAGGTGGCATTATAACGAGGGTGCCACTGTAATTTAAATTTCTATTTGTAATAAATTATTCAAAAGGTCAAACTTTAATTAACTGTAATAAATACTGCGAACATTTTTAAAATTAGAAGATTCCCATAAGTTTCACTGAAAAATTTATTATAATTAATGTTACTAATCATTCGCGTGAGTATTTAATTAATTTTTCATTTTGCGTATTTTTTCAATAATATTTTTTTTTTGATTTTTTAAATATTAATGTAATTTTTTTTAAATTGTGATTGCCGTTTCGATTGTTTTGTTTGGCACAATTTTTAAATCATTTTTGCTCGCGAATTATAAGCAGTTTTGTTAGATTTAGTTGTTGTAAGCCGTAGTTTTGAATTTTGCAAGTTTATGGACAGTTTTTGATTGAATTTCCATAGTTTTATTGCGAAATCATTTTGTTCTTGTTAAAAATTCTAGCGTTCTAATTTATTTTAACATCTTGTGAATAGGTGGTATAAGATCACAAGTCCCCACCATTAGACAAACCTTTGAGACCGGTAATTGCAATACCGAATACATCTTCTTAACATATATAGAGGAAAGCAAGGTAATCCCTATTTTATTTGATTTGTAATTTGTTGAAAATTGTATAAATTTATATTTAATAAAATTTGTTAATTAACAGGTTTTCAGTTTGCCTAGTTAAATCATATTTTAATATTTTAGTTCTATACAATTTCTAAATCATAAATAAATAAGCGCCACACGCTATATATTAATTTAAAATTTTGGAGTCAGATAAAAATATTAATGTTAGATTATTCCTACGAGATTTAACAAAACATGCTTTGTAATTATGAACATTCCATGGGATGACTATAATTCTTAAGAAATTTTGTAACAAATGCAGAACTATCGAATGAGACAGTATTATACACTCTTCAATTTGTTATTATTACGTTAACTAAACTCTCTGGTCTTCATATGTTTAAATGTACTAATTAATTTGTGAAATAATGGTTAGATTGTACTCTAAATACTTTTGAAACGGTAAAACAATCCAATATCCAATTGTTTTTAACGGAAATTAAATAACATGATGATTGAACTAGGGCAGACGCTTAACACTTTGGCTCATTGGAACCGAATCAAAGGTAGAGTTCCAATCACTTTGTGAGAGATACAGAGTTGCCGGAAAAATTTGAAAATGAAATTTGGACATTTTTAAATGTTTGCGTTTTCGCATGGGATGCTCTTAGCTAGAAAGGTTAGCAAATCGTGAAGATGTTTAAATAAAAACTCTTGGAAATCCAACAAGCTTAATCAGTTGTCACTGATATATAACTGAATCCTGGACAAACTTGAGTAAATAAAATGATATAAATCAATAAAAAACATAAAATGGAATATTTTGGAATATAATCGTGAAAAAATATACTTGCTAGGACGAAACTATTAGATTACACGCGTAATTACACTTGTAATTTTCAAAATGTAAAAATGAATCAAAAATTATGAAACTTAAATTTTAATAAATTGTAATATGAAAACATAGCTTATAACTAATAATGAAAAATCCATTGTTAATGAAAGTTTAAATTGTTTATCAACCATTATGTTTAATATTTTTGGTGATATCAAAAGGAAACATAATTTTGAACATATTCATGTAATACTTAATGACGCATGTAATAACATACAGTAAAAGTGCTAATTTATTTGATGAAAACTGTGTGTGAGAATTTCTCTATGTAAAATACTGAACTGTTTAGTAATATTGAACAAATTTTTGATCCCATATTTTGAAAATCATGTCCAAAAAAATAAAAATTATGATTAATAATTAAAACCCATTTCTTATAACCAATAATAGTTCTGTAATATTTTAGAATTAAACACACAGTTTTAAGTTAATTTCGTCTATAATTAATTTGGCAAACGTTGTTTATATATATTAGACCATAAATTATTTAATATTTTTGTAAGTATCCTTTAGATAAAAATTTTCAATGTTTTTAAGGGATTACTAAAAAGTTTGCTTAATTCAGTAGTTAACTGAAGTATTATATTTTGAAACAGTTTTAAAGTTTTTTATAAAACAGAGTTGTTACAATGTTCATCAAAATAAAATAGATTTTGGTAGTTCCGCTTACCAGTATTTTCAATGTTCTAAATCACCCATTTACACAGCCAAGAACGTTAATGCGCTTGGTATGGCTGGTCCCACGTATATTGGGGACACTGTTATGGTCGGCATTGGATTCGGGAGAAAGTCGGAATACCCAGTCTAATATTTACTTTTGTAATGATTGCAATTGTACTGATAATGATGATAATGTCGCAATGGTAAATATATGCGCAATGAAATCGGATTGTCGGCTTTTCACTGTGGGACTCACATCGAGAGTTCTTTATTGGACTGTGTCGGATCACCACAGATATGATATCAACCAGGGTAAAATTATCTGTTTTACATTTTCCAATAAAAAGTTTTTAGAATTGATGTTTAATTTTAACATTTAAATTTATAATAAATTTATAGATGAAAGTTTTTGGATTGATGAAAATCGGTTTTCTAATGTTCTTGGAGTAGAAATTAACATTTGGTAGGCACGTTTATTGAAATTGAAGTCAAACTACAAATTTCATTATGATAATAAATAATCAAATTCTATTGGTTAAAATTATTCTTAATTTAACTTTCGCTTTCACATTTGTGCAAGTTTGCGCCAGCGCTGGAATGTGCGTTTTGTGGTGGGACATGTTCTGCCGTTATCGCTATACCAGATCCCAGGGAGTTGTATCGATCCGACAATCACTCACACCGTGATCGTTTCTTTTGTTGCACTTTCCGTTTTGAATGGAATTCGGAGCGACAGCTATTGATAGGGGGTCCCCTGTTTACAATTCGATCGAGATTGATTGCTCATGCGGCACCTACTTGTCTAGCTTCTGCACGTTCCAATTTGATTTCGAGTGTGTCGCACAATTGGTCACTGGACAGCAGTAGAATTCATGGGAAACTTTCTCTTGTCGCGTTTGCGTAGGACAGATTCGATTAAAACCGTTAACTAGTTCATCATCCACGATCTTCTTTGTCCTTCAGGCTATTTGCGGTTACTGTGGGTTTTAGATCGAAAATTATTTTAATTATAATAATGAAATTCATTGGTTTAAATTATTCTTAATTAATTTCTCCTTTATTATATTTGATATGAATTTCTTTTTTCCAACCAAATTTTGTCATTTTCTCCACCTATTCTCTCATTTTCTCCACACCAATCTTCTTCATTTTTCTCACCATATTTCTCATTTTTCATCAATTCCTCATGTTTTCCACCAATCTTCTCATTTTCTCCACCAATTCTCTCATTTTCTCAACCAATTCTCTCATTTCATCCACCAATCTTCTCATGTTTCTCCACCAATCTTTCTCATTTTCTCCATGCCATCTTCTCATTTTCTCAGCCTAAGTTCTCTCATTCCTTCTCCACCAATCTTCTCATTTTTCCTCCACCAAGTCTCTCATTTTCATCCACAATCTTCTCATGTCTCTCCCCAATTTCTCCATTTTTTTCTCATTCCATCTTCTCATCTTTCTCCACCAATTCTCTATTTTTCACCACTTCCTCTCATTTCTCCACCAATCTTTCTCATTTTCTCCCCTTCTCTCATTCTCCACCCATTCTCTCATTTTCTCCACCAATTCTCTCATTTTCTCAACCAATTTCTCATTTTCTCACCAATTTCTCATGTTCTTCACCAATTTCTTCATGTTCTTCACCAATTTCTATTTTCTATCCAATCTTCTCATTTCATCCAATTTCTCTCATTTTCTCCACCAAATCTTCTCATTTTCTCCACCAATCTTTCTCATTTTTCTCATCCAATTCTCTCATTTTCTCACCAAATCTTCTCATTTTCTCCACCATTCTCTCATTTTCTCAACCAATTCTCTCAATTTCTCCACCAATCTTCTCATGTTCTCCACCAATCTTCGGTCATTGTTCCATCCAATTTCTCATTTTCTCAGCCAATTCTCTCATTTTCTCACCATTTCTCATTTTCTCCACCAATCTTCTCATGTTCTCCACCAATCTTCTCATTTTCTCATCCAATCTCTCAATTTTCTCCACCAATCTCTCATTTTCTGCCACCATTCTCTCATTTTCTTCCACCAATCTTCTCATTTTCCACCAATTCTTCATTTTCTCCACAAATTTCTCTCATTTTCTCAACCATTCTTCTCATTTTCTCAACCAATTCTCTTTTTCTCCACCAATTCTTCTCATGTTCTTCACCAAATATTCTTCATTTCTTTACAATCTTCTCATTTTCTCATCCAATCTTCTCATTTCTCATCCAATTCTGCTCATTTCCACCATCTTCTCATTTTCCCACAAATCTTCTCATTTCTCCACCAATTCTCTCATTTTCTCCACCAATTCTCTCATTTTCTCCACCAATCTTCTCATTTTCATCCACCAATCTTCTATTTCTTCATCCAATTCTCTCATTTTCTCACCAATCTTTCTCATTTTCTCCCACCATTCTCGTCATTTTCTCAACCAATTCTCTCATTTTCTCACCATCTCTCATGTTCTCCACAATCTTCTCATTTCTATCCAATTCTCTCATTTTCTCCACCAATCTTTTCATTTTCTCCACCAAGTCTCTCATTTCTCACTGCTTCTCATTGTGTTCTCCACCAGATCTTCCATTTTTATCAATCTTCTCATTTTCTCCACCAATTCTCTCATTTTCTCCACCAATTCTCTCATTTTCTCCACCAATCTTCTTCATTTTCTCCACCAATTTCTCTCATTTCTCCACAATCTCCCCAGATTATTCAGCTCGACCTCCAGAATTCTAGCTCGCACCTCCAGATATTCTAGCTCGCACTCCAATATTTCTAGCTTTCGCACCCCAGATATTCTAGCTCGTACTTCCCAGATATTCTAGCTTGCACTCCCGATATTCTAGCTGCATCCCATATATTCTAGCTCGCACCTCCAGATATTTAGCTTGCACTCCCAGATATTTAGCCTCGCACCTCCAGATATTCTAGCTTGCCATCCCGATATTCTGTCGCACCTCCAGATATTTAGCTTGCACCTCCAGATATTCTAGCTCGCACTCCAGATATTCAGCTCGCACCTCCAGATATTCTAGCTCGCACTCCCAGTATTCTAGCTCGCACCTCCGTATTCTAGGCTCGCACCTTCCAGATATTCTAGCTTGCACTCCCAGAGTATTCTAGCTCGCACTCCAGATATTCGTAGCTCGACCTCCAGATATTTAGCTCGCACCTCAGATAGTTCTAGCTTGCATCCCAGATACTAGCTGCACTCCCAGATGATTCTTAGCTCGCACCTCAGATATTCTAGCTTGCACTCCCAGATATTCTAGCTCGCACCTCCAGATATTCTAAGCTTGCACTCCCAGATATTCTAGCTCGCACTCCAGATATTCTAGCTTGCACCTCCAGATATTTCTAGCTTGCACTTCAGATATTCTAGCTTGCTCTCCCAGATTTCTAGCTTGCACCTCCAGATATTTACTTCGCACTCCAGATATTCTAGGTTGCACCTCCAGATTTCTAGCTCGCACCTCCAGATATTCTAGCTTGCACCTCCAGTTATTCTAGCTTGCACCTCCGTATTCTAGCTCTGCACTCCCAGAATTTAGCTTAGCGATCCCAGATTTTTCTAGCTTGCACCTCCAGATATTCTAGCTCGCACCTCCAGATATTCTAGCTTGCACCTCCGATATTCTAGCTCGCACCTCCAGATATTCTGCTGGCACTCCCAGATCTTTCTAGCTCGCAACTCAGTATTCTAGCTCGCCCTCCAGATATTCTAGCTTGCACTCCCAGATATTCTAGCTGCACCTCCAGATATCTCTTAGCTTGCACTCCCAATATTCTAGCTCGACTCCAGATATTCTTAGCTTGCACTCCCAGAATATTCAGCTCGCACCCCAGATTATTCTAGCTTGCACTCCCAGGATATTATAGCTCTGCACTCCCCAGATATTCCTAGCTCGGACCTCCAGATATTCTAGCTTGCACTCCCGATATTCTAGCTCGCACCTCCAGATATTCTAGCTTGCACTCCAGATATTTCTAGCTCGCACCTCAGGATATGCTATCTTGCACTCCAGATTTCTAGCTCGCACCTCGATTATTCTAGCTTGCACTCCCAGATATTTCTAGCTCGCTCCTCCAGATATTTCTAGCTTGCACTCCCAGTATTCTAGCTTGCGCCCTCCAGATATTCTAGCTCGCACCTCCAGATTTCTAGGCTCGCACCTCCAGATATTCTATCTCGGCACCTCCAGATATTCTAGCTCGCACCTCCAGTATTCTAGCTTGCCTCCCAAGATTCTAGGCTTTTGCACTCCCAGATTTCTAGCTCTCACCTCCAGATATTCTACTCTCGCACCCCAGATATTCTAGGCTCGCACCTCAGAATTCTAGCTCGCATCCAGATATTCTAGGCTTGCACTCCAGATATTCTAGCTCGCACCTCCAGATTTCTAGCTTGCCTCCCATATATTCTAGCTCCCACCTCAGATATTCTAGCTCGCACTCCAGATATTTCTAGCTTTGCACTCCCAGATATTCTAGTCGCACCTCCAGATATTCTAGCTCGCACCTCCAGTATTTCTAGCTCGCACTCCAGATATTCTAGCTCGCACCTCCAGATATTCTAGCTTGCACTCCCAGATATTTTTAGCTTGCACTCCCAGATATTTCTAGCTCGCACCTCCAGATATTCTAGCGTCGCACCTCCAGATATTTCTAGCTCGACCTCCAGTATTCTAGCTTGCACTCCAGATATTTAGCTCGACTCCAGATATTTAAGCTGCCACTCCAGATATTTTAGCTCGCACCTTCCAGATATCTAGCTTTGCACTCCCAGATATTCTAGCTCGCACCTCCAGATATTTAGCTTGCACTCCCAGATATTCTAGCTTCGCACCTTCAGATATTCTGCTCGCACCTCCAGATATTCTAGGCTCGCACCCTCCAGATATTCTAGCTCGCACCTCAGATATTTTAGCTTGCACTCCAGATATTCAGCTTGCATCCCAGATATTCTAGCTCGCACTCCGTATTCTTAGCTCGACTCCAGATATTCTAGCTCGCACCTCCAGTATTCTAGCTCGCACTTCCAGATATTCTTAGCTTGCACTCCAGATATTCTAGCTCGCACCTCCAGATTATTTCTAGCTCGCACTCCCAGATATTCTAGCTTGCACTCAGATTTCTAGCTTGCACCTTCAGATATTCTAGCTTGCACTCCCAGATATGTCTTAGCTCGCACTCCAGATATTCTAGCTTGCACCCCAGATATTCTAGCTCGCACCTCCAGATATTCTAGCTTCGCACCTCCAGATATTCTAGCCTTGCACTCGCCAGATATTCCTAAGCCGCACCTCCAGATATTTTCTAGCTCGCACCTCCAGATATTCTAGCTTTGGCCCCCAGTATTTCTAGCTCGCACCTTCCAGATATTTAGCTTTTCACTCCCAGATATTTCTAGCTCGCACCTCCAGTTATTCTAGCTCGCACCTACCAGTATTCTAGCTTCGCACCTCAGATATTCTAGCTTGCAGCTCCCAGAATTCTAGCGTTGCACTCCCAGAATTCTAGCTCGCAACCTCCGATATTTCTAGCTCGCACCTCAGATATTCTAGCTCGCAACCTCCAGATTATTCTAGCTTGCATTCCCAGATATTCTAGCTCGCACCCCGATATTCTAGCTTGCACTCCCAGAATCTAGCTCCACCTCCAGTATTTCTAGGCTCGCACTCCAAGCAAATTCTAGCTCGCACCTCCATATTCAGCTGCACCTCCAAGATATTCTAGCTCGCACCTCCAGATATTCTGCTTGCACTCCCAGATAATTTCTAGCTTGCACTCCCAGATATTTAGCTTGCACTCCCAGATATTCTAGCTGCACTCCTAAGTTAGGCGAGTTACAGAACCACTGGTTTAGAGCAAAGTTCTCCGTCGAAGTGGGGGAATTGAGCTGGTTCATGAAAAGGATCTTCAGTCCACATTAGAGCACACTCGTGTTTTCTTTTTAAATGGCACTCACAGAATCAGTAGAAGAATTCCAGTGCAAAATTTCAAGCAGTTTGTCGTACTCCTCGGCTTTCTTTTCTTTCTTCTTAGTTTGCCCTGGCCCACGGGTCTACTAGGCGCTTCATTGTGTTCTGTTAGCGGTTATGATAATTGGAGGGGCTGATAGGAAGGTTGTAACACAACTTTGTTAGAGGAGTACATGATCAAGTTTATGGTTTCCTGTGGATGATCAAGCCCATGGAAGGTGGATCCCTCCTCTGTGGGTATGCTGATCGTGACCAAATCAACTTCTCTGGTATCAATACTGCCAATTCGACACCTTTCCTAGCCTTGGCTTGTATTTTCTTGCCGATATTTCAATACAACTACGCGAGATTGAATATCTTACTAAACTGAGTTCTGTTTGATTTACCTGAAATAATTAGTTACAACTTCATATTATTCACACCGCCCCCTCCGCCCCCGGTCTCATACTACAAAAGGCAAGCAGTTCGGTTGGATATCGTTAACATATTATTACTGTAGTCGTCTTAATATCTCAGATCGAAAGATATAATAAGAAATAGTTGTTTAATGAATTATTTTATTAAGATTACCTCGAATCCTGTTAGATTACTCAAAAATTATTACCGAACTTCTTGAGATTTCTAATTCGGCAATTAATAATAATAATAATAATATAATGATAAATATAATAATATAATAATAATAATCATAACGGATTCTCCACCCGATCTTGTGATCGGTCAATGATATCCATAACATGTTTATTTACATCATTCACTGTGTATTGTAGGATACCTATTTTTCACACAGACTACACTGCCGGCTTATTGGTGACACTTCTCGGAATTATTTGAAATAATTCTAAACAAATATAAAACATTTTACATATCAATTAATAATAATAACTAAATGATAAATCATTTGAAATAAATCAATAATAACTAAATAATAAATCTTTTAAATAAATCAATAATAATTAATAACTAAATGATAAAATCGTTTTAAATAAATCAATATAATTAATAACTAATTATACAACTTAAGTACTAAAATAAAATGCGTGAATTAAATATATAACTTATTTTATTAATTGTGATGAATTAAGAAAAAATTATTCTTAGTTTTGGATGTTCACCCATTAAATAAGGGATGAGCGGTTAGACCGTCGTGAGACAGGTTTAGTTTACCCCACCATAAAAGTGCATGATAATAGTATTCTGTCAGTACGAGAGGAACTGCAGATTCGATCACTTAGTAAGTGCTGATTCAAAAGAGTTAGTGGCACGAAGCTACATCCGATGAGATTTTAGGTGATGAACTATTAATTAATAAGGTAAATATATGCAAAATGAAATAGCTAAAAAATGCGGTGAATTAAAATTAATTTATAATAATTCTTGCTTTAAAATTCTTCAATATTATTATTATTGTGATGCTTTATTGATTTTTCATTGGGTTTAGCACTATAATATAGGGTTTTCACTTTAATTACAAATTTCATATGATTTTTTCCCAAATTTCATTGATTTTTTCCAAATTTCATTTGATTTTCTAATCAATCATTATCAACTTAAAAAAAAACTGCTTAATAACGAAAAGTATTAAATAGGAAGCTACAAAAGTAATTTTTATTTTAAATTAAAAAGAAAAAAGGAAATTTTCACGGTACATAATATTTGAAATTTGGGAAAATAAAGGAACCCTATAATAAATTATTACCAAAAGTGTAATTTGAAAACAGGTTTTAAAAAAATACTATTAAATTATTTTTTATTAGAATAAACATAAGTTTTGATTAAAAAAGTTTTTTTTCAAGCATTTTTTAAGAGCACAAAACGTTTTCTTTCAAGGCATATTTTTGTTTGCCCTAATAATAAATAATAACTAATAATAAATCATTTTAAATAAATAATAGTTATTAATTAACTAAAGGATAAAATCATTTTAAATAATCAATAATTAATAATAACTTAAATAATAAAAATTATTTTAAATAAATCAATATAATTTATAACTAATATTACTAACTTAAGTAACTAAAAACAAAATGGGTGATTAAATTTTGATAACTTTATTTATTGATTGTGATTGAATTAGAAAAAGCATTCTTATTTTTATTTGACTTTACGAAACTTCTGTATACATTATCAAATACAAAAAGTTGTAACTCTATTTCAATCAACTATCTACATATTAGCTACTATAGGCTGGTATTGCAAGATTTGAATATACACTAACGGCTTACTGCTTCCTGATTAAAAAAACAAGTAAATTAAACGAATCTGCATGTATTCGTTGATAACTTAAAGAGAAAAAACATATTTTAAGAGAAGTTTTTCCGTCATAATTAATAATTTCCCTGTTCTCCCTGTATTATACGTTCAAAGAGGGAATCCGCCTAAGGAGAACAAAAATACTTTGTCTCGTTGATGTTCTTCTTGACGCAGAGTTTAATGTATTTATTATGATTATTTAAATTTATTGAAATTTGAATTTTAACGAGAACCGAAAGTTTTTGTGTAAGTATATTCTGATGACAACTCCAAAATGTAAAATTAATCCTTGAGTTGCCTAATAATTTTGTGGAATTGATCATAATTTCTTGCCTTTCTCTACTCATTCATTTTCAGATCTCTAAGAGAACATGGTTTTAAGTGTATTGATTAATTGAGTGACGATAGAGAAATTTGACAAGTCAATGGTGTAGTTATTAGTTTGAACCAAATAGTGATTGAGATGGAGGTCGAAACTTTTTTTTTTATAAAAAATATAAACTCACAATTTTAAATTTACTAATTAATATGTCCTTATAAAAAAATATTCACAAAAAAATTTAAAATAAAAGCTGCCCTCGTGTCTCCATTTTGGTCAAAGAAAATTCAAGCAAATGAAATGGGAGGTTCTTTCGGCTCCTCCCTTACTCACGCTGATTTAGCGCCGCCCAGACTTTCATTTGTTCTATCGCTGAAATGTCAACTTGTCAGGATTACGATTTGACAGTGAAGAAGAACTGAAAAAAAATATTGCTATTTTTTGCTTCAAAGCAAGCCGCGAGAATTTTTATTGCCAGCATGAATTCAGTATTAGTTGCAGATGAAAACGAAGGAATATATATTTGATTAATTTTCTTAAATAAAGTGTTTGGTTTTCATTGAATTTGATTCATGGTATAAAAAAAAACGCAATACGTATTACCAGACCTAATATTTTCTGCATAAATATTTTATAAAACATAAAACTGTAGTCTTACTTTGATTTTATTCATTAAAAATTTAATATTCTTTGCAATAAATATTTTAATAAAAAAAATGGGAATATAGGTTAATAGGTAAGTTTCATTCGAAAAATCGTTTCATTCGAAATTTCTTTCATCGAAAAATTCGTTTTTTCATCGAAATTTCTTTTCATCGAAAATCGTTTCATAGAAAAAGGCATTTTTCATCGAAAAATCAAAATTCAAAATAATTCAAAAAATCCATGTACCATGATTTGGCGTTCTTTAACTCTGAAAAACTGATCTGTCGTAAATAAAAGAATTCTGTTTCCATCTCTGCACCCATTGTATTGTTAAAAACACTTCTCATTCCCATCATTGCAGTGTGGGTAAGTTGGTAATGGGAATGCCAATTACTCAGATCGGTTGGTAACTTGCGGGTTATTGGAAAGCCTTTCTCCTGAACGTTGATTGGAAGTTTTTAATGAATTCTCGCTTAAAGCGCTATAGCTATTTCATTATCTTTCAATTCAAAGTAATGTTACGTTGTGAACTGAACAAAATATGTTCTTCTTTGGACAAGTCGGTTCTTGTGGGCATGAGTTGGTTTATTTCATGCTCAGAATGTGACCTTTAAGTAACAAGGGCGAACCCCATCCTTTAAATTGGCACGAGTAGGAACTCTACTAATGAGTGTTCACAACAAAGTATGCTGTTTGATTTTAACTTTTTGTTCTATAGTTATAAATTGCTCCCGTGTCGCAAAGCCGTAGTTTGGTTTCTATGTGTGGTAGATCGGGTTAAAAAATATTCAGACATGGGCAATGGGGTGATTCTCCAGCCCTCTCCTCAGTTCCGCTCAGTTTTAAATAGTTTTTCTAATTTATTTGTTAATTAAACAATGTATAATCTTGTTGATGGCTTTTAAGATGCTTTTTCGATGAAAGCAATAAACCAAAAAATGAACG
>JACMZG010000275.1:0-21613 GCA_018340805.1 Microvelia longipes
CTGAATTAATGCATTGATTCTTTACCCCGTTAATCCATTGAAAGACTTCCGAAAGCGATGCAGAACTAACACCCAATTCTGTCCTCGCAACTAGGCATAATGAATCAGTAATAATCTTTCTAGTATAATGCATTTTTGGAAGTCAATAGCCGAAGAGTATTGAACGATTGTTTGACAAAGATATTCATCGAGAAGATCAACAACATCCACACCTCCAAGATTCAATGGAATTAATAAAAATAAAATTAATCTGCATTAACACAGACCAAATTAAGAATTCTTTTCAGTTGACTGCGTAATTTATTTGGCAGTTATTGCCATTGCCTTTTTCAAATTTCCCTTTTGATCCCCAGACACTAGTTTTAATTTGTCCGCGTGCGAAATGCAAATATCACACTAAGAAATGTAAAAAGATCTTATACTTTAACTTTGCCATCCACAAAGATCAGAATTTGCAATTTTCTTTGCATTGTAATAACTTTTCAATGAGTTCATATTGGGCTTTGATCGTTTATTTTCTCCTACTGAATGAACCTCGACCCCTGGGTTTAATAGACCAGTGCGCTCTCACCACTGAGCTCGAAGGCTCATAATTTTGCAGATGTTTTATTCATAATTGAAATTAATATTTCATCAAAGATTTAACATATTAATTAATATAATAATCAATATCAAATGATTGTCTACACAGTGATTATCATGTTAACTTGAAAGTTCTAGTTAATAATCGAGTTAAAGAAACCATAATAATGATCATTAAAATATCGATATTATTCTATATTCACTATATATAGAAAAAATAATAGAAAATCTAAATGTTTTTCTTTAAGATACATTTTTTTTGTTTGAAAATAGAGTTTTTCTAAAACAAACCATAATAATAAAAAGATAATAAAAACATGTCGAATAAGCGAGTTGTGACAAAAATCTGTATTTGTGGTGTTTTAATTTTCAAAACGAGTGTCAAATGACATTTCGGATTATTATTATTTCATGTCAAGAAAATAAAATTTTCCTATGGAAAAAAGTTGCCTTCGGAGAGAATTGAACTCTCGACCCTGGTTTACTAGACCAGTGCTCTAACCACTGAGCTACGAAGGCTCATATTTTGCAGATGTTTTATTCATAATTGAAATTAATATTTCATCAAAGATTTAACATATTAATTAATATAATAATCAATATCAAATGATGTCTACACAGTGATTTCATGTCTTGAAAGTTCTAGTTAATAATCGAGTTAAAGAAACCATGATCCAGTTAACTTGGAAGTTAATAACTTGAAAGTTCTAGTTAATAATCGAGTTAAAGAAACCATAATAATGATCATTAAATATCGATATTATTCTATATTCACTATATATAAAAAAATAATAGAAAATCTAAATGTTTTTCTTTAAGATACATTTTTTTTGTTTGAAAATAGAGTTTGTCTAAAAACAACCATAATAATAAAAAGATAATAATCAAACATGTCGAATAAGCGAGTTGTGACAAAAATCTGTATTTGTGGTGTTTTAATTTTCAAAACGAGTGTCAAATGACATTTCGGATTATTATTATTTCATGTCAAGAAAAATAAAATTTCCTATGGAAAAAAGTTGCCTTCGGAGAGAATTGAACTCTCGACCCCTGGTTTACTAGACCAGTGCTCTAACCACTGAGCTACGAAGGCTCATAATTTTGCAGATGTTTTATTCATAATTGAAATTAATATTTCATCAAAGATTTAACATATTAATTAATATAATAATCAATATCAAATGATTGTCTACACAGTGATTATCATGTTAACTTGAAAGTTCTAGTTAATAATCGAGTTAAAGAAACCATAATAATGATCATTAAAATATCGATATTATTCTATATTCACTATATATAGAAAAAATAATAGAAAATCTAAATGTTTTTCTTTAAGATACATTTTTTTGTTTGAAAATAGAGTTTGTCTAAAAAAACCATAATAATAAAAAGATAATAATCAAACATGTCGAATAAGCGAGTTGTGACAAAATCTGTATTTGTGGTGTTTTAATTTTCAAAACGAGTGTCAAATGACATTTCGGATTATTATTATTTCATGTCAAGAAAATAAAATTTCCTATGGAAAAAGTTGCCTTCGGAGAGAATTGAACTCTCGACCCCTGGTTTACTAGACCAGTGCTCTAACCACTGAGCTACGAAGGCTCATAATTTTGCAGATGTTTTATTCATAATTGAAATTAATATTTCATCAAAGATTTAACATATTAATTAATATAATAATCAATATCAAATGATTGTCTACACAGTGATTATCATGTTAACTTGAAAGTTCTAGTTAATAATCGAGTTAAAGAAACCATAATAATGATCATTAAAATATCGATATTATTCTATATTCACTATATATAGAAAAAATAATAGAAAATCTAAATGTTTTTCTTTAAGATACATTTTTTTTGTTTGAAAATAGAGTTTGTCTAAAAACAACCATAATAATAAAAAGATAATAATCAAACATGTCGAATAAGCGAGTTGTGACAAAAATCTGTATTTGTGGTGTTTTAATTTTCAAAACGAGTGTCAAATGACATTTCGGATTATTATTATTTCATGTCAAGAAAATAAAATTTCCTATGGAAAAAAGTTGCCTTCGGAGAGAATTGAACTCTCGACCCCTGGTTTACTAGACCAGTGCTCTAACCACTGAGCTACGAAGGCTCATAATTTTGCAGATGTTTTATTCATAATTGAAATTAATATTTCATCAAAGATTTAACATATTAATTAATATAATAATCAATATCAAATGATTGTCTACACAGTGATTATCATGTTAACTTGAAAGTTCTAGTTAATAATCGAGTTAAAGAAACCATAATAATGATCATTAAAATATCGATATTATTCTATATTCACTATATATAGAAAAATAATAGAAAATCTAAATGTTTTTCTTTAAGATACATTTTTTTTGTTTGAAAATAGAGTTTTCTAAAAACAACCATAATAATAAAAAGATAATAATCAAACATGTCGAATAAGCGAGTTGTGACAAAATCTGTATTTGTGGTGTTTTAATTTTCAAAACGAGTGTCAAATGACATTTCGGATTATTATTATTTCATGTCAAGAAAATAAAATTTCCTATGGAAAAAAGTTGCCTTCGGAGAGAATTGAACTCTCGACCCCTGGTTTACTAGACCAGTGCTCTAACCACTGAGCTACGAAGGCTCATAATTTTGCAGATGTTTATTCATAATTGAAATTAATATTTCATCAAAGATTTAACATATTAATTAATATAATAATCAATATCAAATGATTGTCTACACAGTGATTATCATGTTAACTTGAAAGTTCTAGTTAATAATCGAGTTAAAGAAACCATAATAATGATCATTAAAATATCGATATTATTCTATATTCACTATATATAGAAAAATAATAGAAAATCTAAATGTTTTTCTTTAAGATACATTTTTTTTGTTTGAAAATAGAGTTTGTCTAAAAACAACCATAATAATAAAAAGATAATAATCAAACATGTCGAATAAGCGAGTTGTGACAAAAATCTGTATTTGTGGTGTTTTAATTTTCAAAACGAGTGTCAAATGACATTTCGGATTATTATTATTTCATGTCAAGAAAATAAAATTTCCTATGGAAAAAAGTTGCCTTCGGAGAGAATTGAACTCTCGACCCCTGGTTTACTAGACCAGTGCTCTAACCACTGAGCTACGAAGGCTCATAATTTTGCAGATGTTTTATTCATAATTGAAATTAATATTTCATCAAAGATTTAACATATTAATTAATATAATAATCAATATCAAATGATTGTCTACACAGTGATTATCATGTTAACTTGAAAGTTCTAGTTAATAATCGAGTTAAAGAAACCATAATAATGATCATTAAAATATCGATATTATTCTATATTCACTATATATAGAAAAAATAATAGAAAATCTAAATGTTTTTCTTTAAGATACATTTTTTTTGTTTGAAAATAGAGTTTGTCTAAAAACAACCATAATAATAAAAAGATAATAATCAAACATGTCGAATAAGCGAGTTGTGACAAAAATCTGTATTTGTGGTGTTTTAATTTTCAAAACGAGTGTCAAATGACATTTCGGATTATTATTATTTCATGTCAAGAAAATAAAATTTCCTATGGAAAAAAGTTGCCTTCGGAGAGAATTGAACTCTCGACCCCTGGTTTACTAGACCAGTGCTCTAACCACTGAGCTACGAAGGCTCATAATTTTGCAGATGTTTTATTCATAATTGAAATTAATATTTCATCAAAGATTTAACATATTAATTAATATAATAATCAATATCAAATGATTGTCTACACAGTGATTATCATGTTAACTTGAAAGTTCTAGTTAATAATCGAGTTAAAGAAACCATAATAATGATCATTAAAATATCGATATTATTCTATATTCACTATATATAGAAAAAAATAGAAAATCTAAATGTTTTTCTTTAAGATACATTTTTTTTGTTTGAAAATAGAGTTTGTCTAAAAACAACCATAATAATAAAAAGATAATAATCAAACATGTCGAATAAGCGAGTTGTGACAAAAATCTGTATTTGTGGTGTTTTAATTTTCAAAACGAGTGTCAAATGACATTTCGGATTATTATTATTTCATGTCAAGAAAATAAAATTTCCTATGGAAAAAAGTTGCCTTCGGAGAGAATTGAACTCTCGACCCCTGGTTTACTAGACCAGTGCTCTAACCACTGAGCTACGAAGGCTCATAATTTTGCAGATGTTTTATTCATAATTGAAATTAATATTTCATCAAAGATTTAACATATTAATTAATATAATAATCAATATCAAATGATTGTCTACACAGTGATTATCATGTTAACTTGAAAGTTCTAGTTAATAATCGAGTTAAAGAAACCATAATAATGATCATTAAAATATCGATATTATTCTATATTCACTATATATAGAAAAAATAATAGAAAATCTAAATGTTTTTCTTTAAGATACATTTTTTTTGTTTGAAAATAGAGTTTGTCTAAAAACAACCATAATAATAAAAAGATAATAATCAAACATGTCGAATAAGCGAGTTGTGACAAAAATCTGTATTTGTGGTGTTTTAATTTTCAAAACGAGTGTCAAATGACATTTCGGATTATTATTATTTCATGTCAAGAAAATAAAATTTCCTATGGAAAAAAGTTGCCTTCGGAGAGAATTGAACTCTCGACCCCTGGTTTACTAGACCAGTGCTCTAACCACTGAGCTACGAAGGCTCATAATTTTGCAGATGTTTTATTCATAATTGAAATTAATATTTCATCAAAGATTTAACATATTAATTAATATAATAATCAATATCAAATGATTGTCTACACAGTGATTATCATGTTAACTTGAAAGTTCTAGTTAATAATCGAGTTAAAGAAACCATAATAATGATCATTAAAATATCGATATTATTCTATATTCACTATATATAGAAAAATAATAGAAAATCTAAATGTTTTTCTTTAAGATACATTTTTTTTGTTTGAAAATAGAGTTTGTCTAAAAACAACCATAATAATAAAAAGATAATAATCAAACATGTCGAATAAGCGAGTTGTGACAAAAATCTGTATTTGTGGTGTTTTAATTTTCAAAACGAGTGTCAAATGACATTTCGGATTATTATTATTTCATGTCAAGAAAATAAAATTTCCTATGGAAAAAAGTTGCCTTCGGAGAGAATTGAACTCTCGACCCTGGTTTACTAGACCAGTGCTCTAACCACTGAGCTACGAAGGCTCATAATTTTGCAGATGTTTTATTCATAATTGAAATTAATATTTCATCAAAGATTTAACATATTAATTAATATAATAATCAATATCAAATGATTGTCTACACAGTGATTATCATGTTAACTTGAAAGTTCTAGTTAATAATCGAGTTAAAGAAACCATAATAATGATCATTAAAATATCGATATTATTCTATATTCACTATATATAAGAAAAAATAATAGAAAATCTAAATGTTTTTCTTTAAGATACATTTTTTTTGTTTGAAAATAGAGTTTGTCTAAAAAACAACCATAATAATAAAAAGATAATAATCAAACATGTCGAATAAGCGAGTTGTGACAAAAATCTGTATTTGTGGTGTTTTAATTTTCAAAACGAGTGTCAAATGACATTTCGGATTATTATTATTTCATGTCAAGAAAATAAAATTTCCTATGGAAAAAAGTTGCCTTCGGAGAGAATTGAACTCTCGACCCCTGGTTTACTAGACCAGTGCTCTAACCACTGAGCTACGAAGGCTCATAATTTTGCAGATGTTTTATTCATAATTGAAATTAATATTTCATCAAAGATTTAACATATTAATTAATATAATAATCAATATCAAATGATTGTCTACACAGTGATTATCATGTTAACTTGAAAGTTCTAGTTAATAATCGAGTTAAAGAAACCATAATAATGATCATTAAAATATCGATATTATTCTATATTCACTATATATAGAAAAATAATAGAAAATCTAAATGTTTTTCTTTAAGATACATTTTTTTTGTTTGAAAATAGAGTTTGTCTAAAAACAACCATAATAATAAAAAGATAATAATCAAACATGTCGAATAAGCGAGTTGTGACAAAAATCTGTATTTGTGGTGTTTTAATTTTCAAAACGAGTGTCAAATGACATTTCGGATTATTATTATTTCATGTCAAGAAAATAAAATTTCCTATGGAAAAAAGTTGCCTTCGGAGAGAATTGAACTCTCGACCCCTGGTTTACTAGACCAGTGCTCTAACCACTGAGCTACGAAGGCTCATAATTTTGCAGATGTTTTATTCATAATTGAAATTAATATTTCATCAAAGATTTAACATATTAATTAATATAATAATCAATATCAAATGATTGTCTACACAGTGATTATCATGTTAACTTGAAAGTTCTAGTTAATAATCGAGTTAAAGAAACCATAATAATGATCATTAAAATATCGATATTATTCTATATTCACTATATATAGAAAAATAATAGAAAATCTAAATGTTTTTCTTTAAGATACATTTTTTTTGTTTTGAAAATAGAGTTTGTCTAAAAACAACCATAATAATAAAAAGATAATAATCAAACATGTCGAATAAGCGAGTTGTGACAAAAATCTGTATTTGTGGTGTTTTAATTTTCAAAACGAGTGTCAAATGACATTTCGGATTATTATTATTTCATGTCAAGAAAATAAAATTTCCTATGGAAAAAAGTTGCCTTCGGAGAGAATTGAACTCTCGACCCCTGGTTTACTAGACCAGTGCTCTAACCACTGAGCTACGAAGGCTCATAATTTTGCAGATGTTTTATTCATAATTGAAATTAATATTTCATCAAAGATTTAACATATTAATTAATATAATAATCAATATCAAATGATTGTCTACACAGTGATTATCATGTTAACTTGAAAGTTCTAGTTAATAATCGAGTTAAAGAAACCATAATAATGATCATTAAAATATCGATATTATTCTATATTCACTATATATAGAAAAATAATAGAAAATCTAAATGTTTTTCTTTAAGATACATTTTTTTTGTTTGAAAATAGAGTTTGTCTAAAAACAACCATAATAATAAAAAGATAATAATCAAACATGTCGAATAAGCGAGTTGTGACAAAAATCTGTATTTGTGGTGTTTTAATTTTCAAAACGAGTGTCAAATGACATTTCGGATTATTATTATTTCATGTCAAGAAAATAAAATTTCCTATGGAAAAAAGTTGCCTTCGGAGAGAATTGAACTCTCGACCCCTGGTTTACTAGACCAGTGCTCTAACCACTGAGCTACGAAGGCTCATAATTTTGCAGATGTTTTATTCATAATTGAAATTAATATTTCATCAAAGATTTAACATATTAATTAATATAATAATCAATATCAAATGATTGTCTACACAGTGATTATCATGTTAACTTGAAAGTTCTAGTTAATAATCGAGTTAAAGAAACCATAATAATGATCATTAAAATATCGATATTATTCTATATTCACTATATATGAAAATTCTGTTTTCTTTAAGATACATTTTTTGTAGTGAAATATCATTAAAAACAATTATAATAAAAAAATAAATAATAATAATCAATAAGCGAGTTGTACAAAAATCTGTATTTGTTTGAAATATAATTAATTCAAAACGAGTGTAACAAATGATGTTATAATTAAAATGTTCATGAGTCAAAAAAATGAAAATCGATGTCAAATGAAATTACTAATTTCTAATTGAACAAGACATTGGATAAAAAACTAGAACCAGTGTTACTAAAAATACTTAATGAATTGGCATAAATTTGTGAATATTTTATTCAGAAGATATTTCATTCATGATTAATATTAATATAAAATAATCAATATCAAAATGATTGTCGCCACTTGATGATTTATCAGTTAACTTGAAAGTTCTAGTTAATAATCGAGTTAAAGAAACCATAATAATGATCAATATTCTCGATATTATTCTATATTCATATGAAAAAATAATAATAGAAAATATAATGTTTTTTTTTTTAAGATACATTTTTTTTGTTTGAAAATAGAGTTTGTCTAAAAACAACCATAATAATAAAAAGAGATTCAACATGTCGAATAAGCGAGTTTGAACAAAATCTGTATTTGTGGTGTTTTAATTTAAAACAAAAAGACAAATTATTATATTTGTGGTTTGTAAAAGCTCGAAGAAATTGAATTTTCTTTAAAGTGTTCTACTTGAGCTACTCTAAATTTTGTGTATGAAATTAATATTCATCAAGATTTAACATATTAATTTAATAATTATAAAAAATTTAACATTGAGTGTATTATCCAATTTAAATAAGTTTGTTAATTGTTTAAATATAAAATGATCATTATGAAATTCAATTTTCTAAAGTTCCTTCATTTAATTTACAGACAAAAAATTGTGAACAAAAACGACCCCTTATTACATCTAAGGCTCAAATCACTGACTACGTTAAGGCAGATGAATTATTAATAATAATATTACTATTTATATCAAAGATGTTAAATATAAGTAATTAATCAATAATCAATAAATAGTTTATTAAAAAAACAGTAAAATTTCATTAATTTGAAAATCAAAATGATTTAGAATCTCACTACCTCATTAAAAAGATGTTTTCATCGAAATTAATATTCAAAAGTTTAAATAAAGAATAATTGAAAATCTAACTGATTATTAAAAGTTTAAAACGAAGATTAATAAAATACCATAAGTAAAAAAATTAAATCGAATCGCGATTTTAATTTATTTTGTTTTATAAAAAACGATTTAGAATTTAATAAAATCAATTTCAAATGAAAATTTGAATTTTTCAATCAAGACTATTTCATTTTGAAAAATTCCTTTAGAAGATTTTGTCAAAATACCTAAAATGTCTAACCAAATAAAAAAATAATGAGTCGATTATAAGCAAAAAAATTTGACAAACATAAATAAATCTAATAAATTCATTAAAATACAAGTCTAATATGATCCAAATTAAACATTTTAAGGATTTCATATTAATTTTTAAATATTATAATAAATAAATTATAATCATTATAATAAAAAAAAGTTAACAAAAAATTCGCCAGATTAAGAACAAAACTCTTCGCCTAAAATTCCTATACTAGACCAGAAAACAAAATAAAATTTCTAACCACTGAGGCGAAGGCTGCATAATTTAAAACTACAAGAAATTGAATTAATATTTATCAATTTTTTTATTTCATAATTGAAATTAATATTTATTAATCAATAATTTAAATGAATTGATCTATTTACTAGTGTTATCATAATAAGTTAATAATTAATAATAATAAAAAAAAATAATAATCATACGGGTGAAAATAACGAGTGTTCAGTATAATCGTGTTTAAAAATGAAAAACGAGTGTCAATGACATTCGGATTATTATTTATTTATGTCAAGAAAATAAAATTTCCTATGGAAAAAAGTTGCCTTCGGAGAGAATTGAACTCTCGACCCTGGTTTACTAGACCAGTGCTCTAACCACTGAGCTACGAAGGCTCATAATTTTGCAGATGTTTTATTCATAATTGAAATTAATATTTCATCAAAGATTTAACATATTAATTAATATAATAATCAATATCAAATGATTGTCTACACAGTGATTATCATGTTAACTTGAAAGTTCTAGTTAATAATCGAGTTAAAGAAACCATAATAATGATCATTAAAATATCGATATTATTCTATATTCACTATATATAGAAAAAATAATAGAAAATCTAAATGTTTTTCTTTAAGATACATTTTTTTTGTTTGAAAATAGAGTTTGTCTAAAAACAACCATAATAATAAAAAGATAATAATCAAACATGTCGAATAAGCGAGTTGTGACAAAAATCTGTATTTGTGGTGTTTTAATTTTCAAAACGAGTGTCAAATGACATTTCGGATTATTATTATTTCATGTCAAGAAAATAAAATTTCCTATGGAAAAAAGTTGCCTTCGGAGAGAATTGAACTCTCGACCCTGGTTTACTAGACCAGTGCTCTAACCACTGAGCTACGAAGGCTCATAATTTTGCAGATGTTTTATTCATAATTGAAATTAATATTTCATCAAAGATTTAACATATTAATTAATATAATAATCAATATCAAATGATTGTCTACACAGTGATTATCATGTTAACTTGAAAGTTCTAGTTAATAATCGAGTTAAAGAAACCATAATAATGATCATTAAAATATCGATATTATTCTATATTCACTATATATAGAAAAAATAATAGAAAATCTAAATGTTTTTCTTTAAGATACATTTTTTTTGTTTGAAAATAGAGTTTTTCTAAAAACAACCATAATAATAAAAAGATAATAATCAAACATGTCGAATAAGCGAGTTGTGACAAAAATCTGTATTTGTGGTGTTTTAATTTTCAAAACGAGTGTCAAATGACATTTCGGATTATTATTATTTCATGTCAAGAAAATAAAATTTCCTATGGAAAAAAGTTGCCTTCGGAGAGAATTGAACTCTCGACCCCTGGTTTACTAGACCAGTGCTCTAACCACTGAGCTACGAAGGCTCATAATTTTGCAGATGTTTTATTCATAATTGAAATTAATATTTCATCAAAGATTTAACATATTAATTAATATAATAATCAATATCAAATGATTGTCTACACAGTGATTATCATGTTAACTTGAAAGTTCTAGTTAATAATCGAGTTAAAGAAACCATAATAATGATCATTAAAATATCGATATTATTCTATATTCACTATATATAGAAAAAATAATAGAAAATCTAAATGTTTTTCTTTAAGATACATTTTTTTTGTTTGAAAATAGAGTTTGTCTAAAAACAACCATAATAATAAAAAGATAATAATCAAACATGTCGAATAAGCGAGTTGTGACAAAAATCTGTATTTGTGGTGTTTTAATTTTCAAAACGAGTGTCAAATGACATTTCGGATTATTATTATTTCATGTCAAGAAAATAAAATTTCCTATGGAAAAAAGTTGCCTTCGGAGAGAATTGAACTCTCGACCCCTGGTTTACTAGACCAGTGCTCTAACCACTGAGCTACGAAGGCTCATAATTTTGCAGATGTTTTATTCATAATTGAAATTAATATTTCATCAAAGATTTAACATATTAATTAATATAATAATCAATATCAAATGATTGTCTACACAGTGATTATCATGTTAACTTGAAAGTTCTAGTTAATAATCGAGTTAAAGAAACCATAATAATGATCATTAAAATATCGATATTATTCTATATTCACTATATATAGAAAAAATAAGAAAATCTAAATGTTTTTCTTTAAGATACATTTTTTTTGTTTGAAAATAGAGTTTTTTCTAAAAACAACCATAATAATAAAAAGATAATAATCAAACATGTCGAATAAGCGAGTTGTGACAAAAATCTGTATTTGTGGTGTTTTAATTTTCAAAACGAGTGTCAAATGACATTTCGGATTATTATTATTTCATGTCAAGAAAATAAAATTTCCTATGGAAAAAAGTTGCCTTCGGAGAGAATTGAACTCTCGACCCCTGGTTTACTAGACCAGTGCTCTAACCACTGAGCTACGAAGGCTCATAATTTGCAGATGTTTTATTCATAATTGAAATTAATATTTCATCAAAGATTTAACATATTAATTAATATAATAATCAATATCAAATGATTGTCTACACAGTGATTATCATGTTAACTTGAAAGTTCTAGTTAATAATCGAGTTAAAGAAACCATAATAATGATCATTAAAATATCGATATTATTATATTCACTATATATAGAAAAAATAATAGAAAATCTAAATGTTTTTCTTTAAGATACATTTTTTTTGTTTGAAAATAGAGTTTGTCTAAAAACAACCATAATAATAAAAAGATAATAATCAAACATGTCGAATAAGCGAGTTGTGACAAAAATCTGTATTTGTGGTGTTTTAATTTTCAAAACGAGTGTCAAATGACATTTCGGATTATTATTATTTCATGTCAAGAAAATAAAATTTCCTATGGAAAAAAGTTGCCTTCGGAGAGAATTGAACTCTCGACCCCTGGTTTACTAGACCAGTGCTCTAACCACTGAGCTACGAAGGCTCATAATTTTGCAGATGTTTTATTCATAATTGAAATTAATATTTCATCAAAGATTTAACATATTAATTAATATAATAATCAATATCAAATGATTGTCTACACAGTGATTATCATGTTAACTTGAAAGTTCTAGTTAATAATCGAGTTAAAGAAAACCATAATAATGATCATTAAAATATCGATATTATTCTATATTCACTATATATAGAAAAAATAATAGAAAATCTAAATGTTTTTCTTTAAGATACATTTTTTTTGTTTGAAAATAGAGTTTGTCTAAAAACAACCATAATAATAAAAAGATAATAATCAAACATGTCGAATAAGCGAGTTGTGACAAAAATCTGTATTTGTGGTGTTTTAATTTTCAAAACGAGTGTCAAATGACATTTCGGATTATTATTATTTCATGTCAAGAAAATAAAATTTCCTATGGAAAAAAGTTGCCTTCGGAGAGAATTGAACTCTCGACCCCTGGTTTACTAGACCAGTGCTCTAACCACTGAGCTACGAAAGGCTCATAATTTTGCAGATGTTTTATTCATAATTGAAATTAATATTTCATCAAAGATTTAACATATTAATTAATATAATAATCAATATCAAATGATTGTCTACACAGTGATTATCATGTTAACTTGAAAGTTCTAGTTAATAATCGAGTTAAAGAAACCATAATAATGATCATTAAAATATCGATATTATCTATATTCACTATATATAGAAAAAATAATAGAAAATCTAAATGTTTTTCTTTAAGATACATTTTTTTTGTTTGAAAATAGAGTTTGTCTAAAAACAACCATAATAATAAAAAGATAATAATCAAACATGTCGAATAAGCGAGTTGTGACAAAAATCTGTATTTGTGGTGTTTTAATTTTCAAAACGAGTGTCAAATGACATTTCGGATTATTATTATTTCATGTCAAGAAAATAAAATTTCCTATGGAAAAAAGTTGCCTTCGGAGAGAATTGAACTCTCGACCCTGGTTTACTAGACCAGTGCTCTAACCACTGAGCTACGAAGGCTCATAATTTTGCAGATGTTTTATTCATAATTGAAATTAATATTTCATCAAAGATTTAACATATTAATTAATATAATAATCAATATCAAATGATTGTCTACACAGTGATTATCATGTTAACTTGAAAGTTCTAGTTAATAATCGAGTTAAAGAAACCATAATAATGATCATTAAAATATCGATATTATTCTATATTCACTATATATAGAAAAAATAATAGAAAATCTAAATGTTTTTCTTTAAGATACATTTTTTTTGTTTGAAAATAGAGTTTGTCTAAAAACAACCATAATAATAAAAAGATAATAATCAAACATGTCGAATAAGCGAGTTGTGACAAAAATCTGTATTTGTGGTGTTTTAATTTTTCAAAACGAGTGTCAAATGACATTTCGGATTATTATTATTTCATGTCAAGAAAATAAAATTTCCTATGGAAAAAAGTTGCCTTCGGAGAGAATTGAACTCTCGACCCCTGGTTTACTAGACCAGTGCTCTAACCACTGAGCTACGAAGGCTCATAATTTTGCAGATGTTTTATTCATAATTGAAATTAATATTTCATCAAAGATTTAACATATTAATTAATATAATAATCAATATCAAATGATTGTCTACACAGTGATTATCATGTTAACTTGAAAGTTCTAGTTAATAATCGAGTTAAAGAAACCATAATAATGATCATTAAAATATCGATATTATTCTATATTCACTATATATAGAAAAAATAATAGAAAATCTAAATGTTTTTCTTTAAGATACATTTTTTTTGTTTGAAAATAGAGTTTGTCTAAAAACAACCATAATAATAAAAAGATAATAATCAAACATGTCGAATAAGCGAGTTGTGACAAAAATCTGTATTTGTGGTGTTTTAATTTTCAAAACGAGTGTCAAATGACATTTCGGATTATTATTATTTCATGTCAAGAAAATAAAATTTCCTATGGAAAAAAGTTGCCTTCGGAGAGAATTGAACTCTCGACCCCTGGTTTACTAGACCAGTGCTCTAACCACTGAGCTACGAAGGCTCATAATTTTGCAGATGTTTTATTCATAATTGAAATTAATATTTCATCAAAGATTTAACATATTAATTAATATAATAATCAATATCAAATGATTGTCTACACAGTGATTATCATGTTAACTTGAAAGTTCTAGTTAATAATCGAGTTAAAGAAACCATAATAATGATCATTAAAATATCGATATTATTCTATATTCACTATATATAGAAAAAAATATAGAAAATCTAAATGTTTTTCTTTAAGATACATTTTTTTTGTTTGAAAATAGAGTTTGTCTAAAAACAACCATAATAATAAAAAGATAATAATCAAACATGTCGAATAAGCGAGTTGTGACAAAAATCTGTATTTGTGGTGTTTTAATTTTCAAAACGAGTGTCAAATGACATTTCGGATTATTATTATTTCATGTCAAGAAAATAAAATTTCCTATGGAAAAAAGTTGCCTTCGGAGAGAATTGAACTCTCGACCCCTGGTTTACTAGACCAGTGCTCTAACCACTGAGCTACGAAGGCTCATAATTTTGCAGATGTTTTATTCATAATTGAAATTAATATTTCATCAAAGATTTAACATATTAATTAATATAATAATCAATATCAAATGATTGTCTACACAGTGATTATCATGTTAACTTGAAAGTTCTAGTTAATAATCGAGTTAAAGAAACCATAATAATGATCATTAAAATATCGATATTATTCTATATTCACTATATATAGAAAAAATAATAGAAAATCTAAATGTTTTTCTTTAAGATACATTTTTTTTTTTGAAAATAGAGTTTGTCTAAAAACAACCATAATAATAAAAAGATAATAATCAAACATGTCGAATAGCGAGTTGTGACAAAAATCTGTATTTGTGGTGTTTTAATTTTCAAAACGAGTGTCAAATGACATTTCGGATTATTATTATTTCATGTCAAGAAAATAAAATTTCCTATGGAAAAAAGTTGCCTTCGGAGAGAATTGAACTCTCGACCCCTGGTTTACTAGACCAGTGCTCTAACCACTGAGCTACGAAGGCTCATAATTTTGCAGATGTTTTATTCATAATTGAAATTAATATTTCATCAAAGATTTAACATATTAATTAATATATATAATCAATATCAAATGATTGTCTACACAGTGATTATCATGTTAACTTGAAAGTTCTAGTTAATAATCGAGTTAAAGAAACCATAATAATGATCATTAAAATATCGATATTATTCTATTTCACTATATATAGAAAAAATAATAGAAAATCTAAATGTTTTTCTTTAAGATACATTTTTTTTGTTGAAAATAGAGTTTGTCTAAAAACAACCATAATAATAAAAAGATAATAATCAAACATGTCGAATAAGCGAGTTGTGACAAAAATCTGTATTTGTGGTGTTTTAATTTTCAAAACGAGTGTCAAATGACATTTCGGATTATTATTATTTCATGTCAAGAAAATAAAATTTCCTATGGAAAAAAGTTGCCTTCGGAGAGAATTGAACTCTCGACCCCTGGTTTACTAGACCAGTGCTCTAACCACTGAGCTACGAAGGCTCA
Organism: Microvelia longipes; assembly: GCA_018340805.1. Lineage (NCBI taxonomy): Eukaryota > Metazoa > Arthropoda > Insecta > Hemiptera > Veliidae > Microvelia > Microvelia longipes. The sequence continues at coordinate 16,258 of JACMZG010000275.1, forward strand.
TAATTTTGCAGATGTTTTATTCATAATTGAAATTAATATTTCATCAAAGATTTAACATATTAATTAATATAATAATCAATATCAAATGATTGTCTACACAGTGATTATCATGTTAACTTGAAAGTTCTAGTTAATAATCGAGTTAAAGAAACCATAATAATGATCATTAAAATATCGATATTATTCTATATTCACTATATATAGAAAAAATAATAGAAAATCTAAATGTTTTTCTTTAAGATACATTTTTTTTTTTTGAAAATAGAGTTTGTCTAAAAACAACCATAATAATAAAAAGATAATAATCAAACATGTCGAATAAGCGAGTTGTGACAAAAATCTGTATTTGTGGTGTTTTAATTTTCAAAACGAGTGTCAAATGACATTTCGGATTATTATTATTTCATGTCAAGAAAATAAAATTTCCTATGGAAAAAAGTTGCCTTCGGAGAGAATTGAACTCTCGACCCCTGGTTTACTAGACCAGTGCTCTAACCACTGAGCTACGAAGGCTCATAATTTTGCAGATGTTTTATTCATAATTGAAATTAATATTTCATCAAAGATTTAACATATTAATTAATATAATCAATATCAAATGATTGTCTACACAGTGATTATCATGTTAACTTGAAAGTTCTAGTTAATAATCGAGTTAAAGAAACCATAATAATGATCATTAAAATATCGATATTATTCTATATTCACTATATATAGAAAAAATAATAGAAAATCTAAATGTTTTTCTTTAAGATACATTTTTTTTGTTTGAAAATAGAGTTTGTCTAAAAACAACCATAATAATAAAAAGATAATAATCAAACATGTCGAATAAGCGAGTTGTGACAAAAATCTGTATTTGTGGTGTTTTTTAATTTTCAAAACGAGTGTCAAATGACATTTCGGATTATTATTATTTCATGTCAAGAAAATAAAATTTCCTATGGAAAAAAGTTGCCTTCGGAGAGAATTGAACTCTCGACCCCTGGTTTACTAGACCAGTGCTCTAACCACTGAGCTACGAAGGCTCATAATTTTGCAGATGTTTTATTCATAATTGAAATTAATATTTCATCAAAGATTTAACATATTAATTAATATAATAATCAATATCAAATGATTGTCTACACAGTGATTATCATGTTAACTTGAAAGTTCTAGTTAATAATCGAGTTAAAGAAACCATAATAATGATCATTAAAATATCGATATTATTCTATATTCACTATATATAGAAAAAATAATAGAAAATCTAAATGTTTTTCTTTAAGATACATTTTTTTTGTTTGAAAATAGAGTTTGTCTAAAACAACCATAATAATAAAAAGATAATAATCAAACATGTCGAATAAGCGAGTTGTGACAAAAATCTGTATTTGTGGTGTTTTAATTTTCAAAACGAGTGTCAAATGACATTTCGGATTATTATTATTTCATGTCAAGAAAATAAAATTTCCTATGGAAAAAAGTTGCCTTCGGAGAGAATTGAACTCTCGACCCCTGGTTTACTAGACCAGTGCTCTAACCACTGAGCTACGAAGGCTCATAATTTTGCAGATGTTTTATTCATAATTGAAATTAATATTTCATCAAAGATTTAACATATTAATTAATATAATAATCAATATCAAATGATTGTCTACACAGTGATTATCATGTTAACTTGAAAGTTCTAGTTAATAATCGAGTTAAAGAAACCATAATAATGATCATTAAAATATCGATATTATTCTATATTCACTATATATAGAAAAATAATAGAAAATCTAAATGTTTTTCTTTAAGATACATTTTTTTTGTTTGAAAATAGAGTTTGTCTAAAAACAACCATAATAATAAAAAGATAATAATCAAACATGTCGAATAAGCGAGTTGTGACAAAAATCTGTATTTGTGGTGTTTTAATTTTCAAAACGAGTGTCAAATGACATTTCGGATTATTATTATTTCATGTCAAGAAAATAAAATTTCCTATGGAAAAAAGTTGCCTTCGGAGAGAATTGAACTCTCGACCCCTGGTTTACTAGACCAGTGCTCTAACCACTGAGCTACGAAGGCTCATAATTTTGCAGATGTTTTATTCATAATTGAAATTAATATTTCATCAAAGATTTAACATATTAATTAATATAATAATCAATATCAAATGATTGTCTACACAGTGATTATCATGTTAACTTGAAAGTTCTAGTTAATAATCGAGTTAAAGAAACCATAATAATGATCATTAAAATATCGATATATTCTATATTCACTATATATAGAAAAAATAATAGAAAATCTAAATGTTTTTCTTTAAGATACATTTTTTTGTTTGAAAATAGAGTTTGTCTAAAAACAACCATAATAATAAAAAGATAATAATCAAACATGTCGAATAAGCGAGTTGTGACAAAAATCTGTATTTGTGGTGTTTTAATTTTCAAAACGAGTGTCAAATGACATTTCGGATTATTATTATTTCATGTCAAGAAAATAAAATTTCCTATGGAAAAAAGTTGCCTTCGGAGAGAATTGAACTCTCGACCCCTGGTTTACTAGACCAGTGCTCTAACCACTGAGCTACGAAGGCTCATAATTTTGCAGATGTTTTATTCATAATTGAAATTAATATTTCATCAAAGATTTAACATATTAAATATAATAATCAATATCAAATGATTGTCTACACAGTGATTATCATGTTAACTTGAAAGTTCTAGTTAATAATCGAGTTAAAGAAACCATAATAATGATCATTAAAATATCGATATTATTCTATATTCACTATATATAGAAAAAATAATAGAAAATCTAAATGTTTTTCTTTAAGATACATTTTTTTGTTTTGAAAATAGAGTTTGTCTAAAAACAACCATAATAATAAAAAGATAATAATCAAACATGTCGAATAAGCGAGTTGTGACAAAAATCTGTATTTGTGGTGTTTTAATTTTCAAAACGAGTGTCAAATGACATTTCGGATTATTATTATTTCATGTCAAGAAAATAAAATTTCCTATGGAAAAAAGTTGCCTTCGGAGAGAATTGAACTCTCGACCCCTGGTTTACTAGACCAGTGCTCTAACCACTGAGCTACGAAGGCTCATAATTTTGCAGATGTTTTATTCATAATTGAAATTAATATTTCATCAAAGATTTAACATATTAATTAATATAATAATCAATATCAAATGATTGTCTACACAGTGATTATCATGTTAACTTGAAAGTTCTAGTTAATAATCGAGTTAAAGAAACCATAATAATGATCATTAAAATATCGATATTATTCTATATTCACTATATATAGAAAAAATAATAGAAAATCTAAATGTTTTTCTTTAAGATACATTTTTTTTGTTTGAAAATAGAGTTTGTCTAAAAACAACCATAATAATAAAAAGATAATAATCAAACATGTCGAATAAGCGAGTTGTGACAAAAATCTGTATTTGTGGTGTTTTAATTTTCAAAACGAGTGTCAAATGACATTTCGGATTATTATTTTCATGTCAAGAAAATAAAATTTCCTATGGAAAAAAGTTGCCTTCGGAGAGAATTGAACTCTCGACCCCTGGTTTACTAGACCAGTGCTCTAACCACTGAGCTACGAAGGCTCATAATTTTGCAGATGTTTTATTCATAATTGAAATTAATATTTCATCAAAGATTTAACATATTAATTAATATAATAATCAATATCAAATGATTGTCTACACAGTGATTATCATGTTAACTTGAAAGTTCTAGTTAATAATCGAGTTAAAGAAACCATAATAATGATCATTAAAATATCGATATTATTCTATATTCACTATATATAGAAAAAATAATAGAAAATCTAAATGTTTTTCTTTAAGATACATTTTTTTTGTTTGAAAATAGAGTTTGTCTAAAAACAACCATAATAATAAAAAGATAATAATCAAACATGTCGAATAAGCGAGTTGTGACAAAAATCTGTATTTGTGGTGTTTTAATTTTCAAAACGAGTGTCAAATGACATTTCGGATTATTATTATTTCATGTCAAGAAAATAAAATTTCCTATGGAAAAAAGTTGCCTTCGGAGAGAATTGAACTCTCGACCCCTGGTTTACTAGACCAGTGCTCTAACCACTGAGCTACGAAGGCTCATAATTTTGCAGATGTTTTATTCATAATTGAAATTAATATTTCATCAAAGATTTAACATATTAATTAATATAATAATCAATATCAAATGATTGTCTACACAGTGATTATCATGTTAACTTGAAAGTTCTAGTTAATAATCGAGTTAAAGAAACCATAATAATGATCATTAAAATATCGATATTATTCTATATTCACTATATATAGAAAAAATAATAGAAAATCTAAATGTTTTTCTTTAAGATACATTTTTTTTGTTTGAAAATAGAGTTTGTCTAAAAACAACCATAATAATAAAAAGATAATAATCAAACATGTCGAATAAGCGAGTTGTGACAAAAATCTGTATTTGTGGTGTTTTAATTTTCAAAACGAGTGTCAAATGACATTTCGGATTATTATTATTTCATGTCAAGAAAATAAAATTTCCTATGGAAAAAAGTTGCCTTCGGAGAGAATTGAACTCGACCCCTGGTTTACTAGACCAGTGCTCTAACCACTGAGCTACGAAGGCTCATAATTTTGCAGATGTTTTATTCATAATTGAAATTAATATTTCATCAAAGATTTAACATATTAATTAATATAATAATCAATATCAAATGATTGTCTACACAGTGATTATCATGTTAACTTGAAAGTTCTAGTTAATAATCGAGTTAAAGAAACCATAATAATGATCATTAAAATATCGATATTATTCTATATTCACTATATATAGAAAAATAATAGAAAATCTAAATGTTTTTCTTTAAGATACATTTTTTTTGTTTGAAATAGAGTTTGTCTAAAAAAACCATAATAATAAAAAGATAATAATCAAACATGTCGAATAAGCGAGTTGTGACAAAAATCTGTATTTGTGGTGTTTTAATTTTCAAAACGAGTGTCAAATGACATTTCGGATTATTATTATTTCATGTCAAGAAAATAAAATTTCCTATGGAAAAAAGTTGCCTTCGGAGAGAATTGAACTCTCGACCCCTGGTTTACTAGACCAGTGCTCTAACCACTGAGCTACGAAGGCTCATAATTTTGCAGATGTTTTATTCATAATTGAAATTAATATTTCATCAAAGATTTAACATATTAATTAATATAATAATCAATATCAAATGATTGTCTACACAGTGATTATCATGTTAACTTGAAAGTTCTAGTTAATAATCGAGTTAAAGAAACCATAATAATGATCATTAAAATATCGATATTATTCTATATTCACTATATATAGAAAAAAA
>JACMZG010000276.1:0-17348 GCA_018340805.1 Microvelia longipes
ACTGACCACTATACTATCGAGGATTAATTTAATGATCAAAAAACACACAGATTTGTCCAACACTAAAAACACAAACATTTTTACAATGCAATTTCCCACAACTTTATTCAATTATATGTTTTTCAACAATCAAATTGCCAAGTTTTAATTAATTTAAAAATTTAAAAATTTATATTAGAAATTTTTAAATTGCAAATTTCAAATAGATGATTTATTTGATTTTTAGTAAATTTTCAACACATTTATTCATTTAACTTTCATAGAATACCGGTACTGAGTAAAATTCGATTTTTGCTTTTCAATTACCGTATCATCAATATATTGCATTTAATAAGAAATGTTTTGCCCACGAAAATATATCACTGTCGACTTAGTTATTTTCAACTCATTTAAAATAAATCAAGTTGATTGAAATGAAAAAAATACTCCCCGACCGGGAATCGAACCCGGGCCTTCCACGTGACAGGCGGAGATACTGACCACTATACTATCGAGGATTAATTAATGATCAAAAACACACAGATTTGTCCAACAACTAAAACACAACATTTTTACAATGCAATTATTCCCACAACTTTATTCAATTATATGTTTTTCAACAATCAAATTGCCAAGTTTAATTAATTTAAAAATTAGAAATTTTTATATTTAGAAATTTTTAAATTGCAAATTTCAAATAGATGATTTATTTGATTTTTAGTAAATTTTCAACACATTTATTCATTTAACTTTCATAGAATACCGGTACTGAGTAAAATTCGATTTTTGCTTTTCAATTACCGTATCATCAATATATTGCATTTAATAAGAAATGTTTTGCCACGAAAATATAATCACTGTCGACTTAGTTATTTTCAACTCATTTAAAATAAATCAAGTTGATTGAAATGAAAAAAAATACTCCCGACCGGGAATCGAACCGGGCCTTCCACGTGACAGGCGGAGATACTGACCACTATACTATCGAGGATTAATTTAATGATCAAAAACACACAGATTTGTCCAACAACTAAAAACACAACATTTTTACAATGCAATTATTCCCAACTTTATTCAATTATATGTTTTTCAACAATCAAATTGCCAAGTTTAATTAATTTAAAAATTAGAAATTTTTATATTTAGAAATTTTTAAATTGCAAATTTCAAATAGATGATTTATTTGATTTTTAGTAAATTTTCAACACATTTATTCATTTAACTTTCATAGAATACCGGTACTGAGTAAAATTCGATTTTTGCTTTTCAATTACCGTATCATCAATATATTGCATTTAATAAGAAATGTTTGCCCACGAAAAATATAATCACTGTCGACTTAGTTATTTTCAACTCATTTAAAATAAATCAAGTTGATTGAAATGAAAAAAAATACTCCCCGACCGGGAATCGAACCCGGGCCTTCCACGTGACAGGCGGAGATACTGACCACTATACTATCGAGGATTAATTTAATGATCAAAAACACACAGATTTGTCCAACAACTAAAAACACAACATTTTTACAATGCAATTATTCCCACAACTTTATTCAATTATATGTTTTTCAACAATCAAATTGCCAAGTTTAATTAATTTAAAAATTAGAAATTTTTATATTTAGAAATTTTTAAATTGCAAATTTCAAATAGATGATTTATTTGATTTTTAGTAAATTTTCAACACATTTATTCATTTAACTTTCATAGAATACCGGTACTGAGTAAAATTCGATTTTTGCTTTTCAATTACCGTATCATCAATATATTGCATTTAATAAGAAATGTTTTGCCCACGAAAAATATAATCACTGTCGACTTAGTTATTTTCAACTCATTTAAAATAAATCAAGTTGATTGAAATGAAAAAAAATACTCCCGACCGGGAATCGAACCCGGGCCTTCCACGTGACAGGCGGAGATACTGACCACTATACTATCGAGGATTAATTTAATGATCAAAAACACACAGATTTGTCCAACAACTAAAAACACAACATTTTTACAATGCAATTATTCCCACAACTTTATTCAATTATATGTTTTTCAACAATCAAATTGCCAAGTTTAATTAATTTAAAAATTAGAAATTTTTATATTTAGAAATTTTTAAATTGCAAATTTCAAATAGATGATTTATTTGATTTTTAGTAAATTTTCAACACATTTATTCATTTAACTTTCATAGAATACCGGTACTGAGTAAAATTCGATTTTTGCTTTTCAATTACCGTATCATCAATATATTGCATTTAATAAGAAATGTTTTGCCCACGAAAAATATAATCACTGTCGACTTAGTTATTTTCAACTCATTTAAAATAAATCAAGTTGATTGAAATGAAAAAAAATACTCCCCGACCGGGAATCGAACCCGGGCCTTCCACGTGACAGGCGGAGATACTGACCACTATACTATCGAGGATTAATTTAATGATCAAAAACACACAGATTTGTCCAACAACTAAAAACACAACATTTTTACAATGCAATTATTCCACAACTTTATTCAATTATATGTTTTTCAACAATCAAATTGCCAAGTTTAATTAATTTAAAATTAGAATTTTTATATTTAGAAATTTTTTAAATTGCAAATTTCAAATAGATGATTTATTTGATTTTTAGTAAATTTTCAACACATTTATTCATTTAACTTTCATAGAATACCGGTACTGAGTAAAATTCGATTTTTGCTTTTCAATTACCGTATCATCAATATATTGCATTTAATAAGAAATGTTTTGCCCACGAAAAATATAATCACTGTCGACTTAGTTATTTTCAACTCATTTAAAATAAATCAAGTTGATTGAAATGAAAAAAAATACTCCCCGACCGGGAATCGAACCCGGGCCTTCCACGTGACAGGCGGAGATACTGACCACTATACTATCGAGGATTAATTTAATGATCAAAAACACACAGATTTGTCCAACAACTAAAAACACAACATTTTTACAATGCAATTATTCCCACAACTTTATTCAATTATATGTTTTTCAACAATCAAATTGCCAAGTTTAATTAATTTAAAAATTAGAAATTTTTATATTTAGAAATTTTTAAATTGCAAATTTCAAATAGATGATTTATTTGATTTTTAGTAAATTTTCAACACATTTATTCATTTAACTTTCATAGAATACCGGTACTGAGTAAAATTCGATTTTTGCTTTTCAATTACCGTATCATCAATATATTGCATTTAATAAGAAATGTTTTGCCCACGAAAATATAATCACTGTCGACTTAGTTATTTTCAACTCATTTAAAATAAATCAAGTTGATTGAAATGAAAAAAAATACTCCCCGACCGGGAATCGAACCCGGGCCTTCCACGTGACAGGCGGAGATACTGACCACTATACTATCGAGGATTAATTTAATGATCAAAAACACACAGATTTGTCCAACAACTAAAAACACAACATTTTTACAATGCAATTATTCCCACAACTTTATTCAATTATATGTTTTTCAACAATCAAATTGCCAAGTTTAATTAATTTAAAAATTAGAAATTTTTATATTTAGAAATTTTTAAATTGCAAATTTCAAATAGATGATTTATTTGATTTTTAGTAAATTTTCAACACATTTATTCATTTAACTTTCATAGAATACCGGTACTGAGTAAAATTCGATTTTTGCTTTTCAATTACCGTATCATCAATATATTGCATTTAATAAGAAATGTTTTGCCCACGAAAAATATAATCACTGTCGACTTAGTTATTTTCAACTCATTTAAAATAAATCAAGTTGATTGAAATGAAAAAAATACTCCCGACCGGGAATCGAACCCGGGCCTTCCACGTGACAGGCGGAGATACTGACCACTATACTATCGAGGATTAATTTAATGATCAAAAACACACAGATTTGTCCAACAACTAAAAACACAACATTTTTACAATGCAATTATTCCCACAACTTTATTCAATTATATGTTTTTCAACAATCAAATTGCCAAGTTTAATTAATTTAAAAATTAGAAATTTTTATATTTAGAAATTTTTAAATTGCAAATTTCAAATAGATGATTATTTGATTTTTAGTAAATTTTCAACACATTTATTCATTTAACTTTCATAGAATACCGGTACTGAGTAAAATTCGATTTTTGCTTTTCAATTACCGTATCATCAATATATTGCATTTAATAAGAAATGTTTTGCCCACGAAAATATAATCACTGTCGACTTAGTTATTTTCAACTCATTTAAAATAAATCAAGTTGATTGAAATGAAAAAAAATACTCCCCGACCGGGAATCGAACCCGGGCCTTCCACGTGACAGGCGGAGATACTGACCACTATACTATCGAGGATTAATTTAATGATCAAAAACACACAGATTTGTCCAACAACTAAAAACACAACATTTTTACAATGCAATTATTCCCACAACTTTATTCAATTATATGTTTTTCAACAATCAAATTGCCAAGTTTAATTAATTTAAAAATTAGAAATTTTTATATTTAGAAATTTTTAAATTGCAAATTTCAAATAGATGATTTATTTGATTTTTAGTAAATTTTCAACACATTTATTCATTTAACTTTCATAGAATACCGGTACTGAGTAAAATTCGATTTTTGCTTTTCAATTACCGTATCATCAATATATTGCATTTAATAAGAAATGTTTTGCCCACGAAAAATATAATCACTGTCGACTTAGTTATTTTCAACTCATTTAAAATAAATCAAGTTGATTGAAATGAAAAAAAATACTCCCCGACCGGGAATCGAACCCGGGCCTTCCACGTGACAGGCGGAGATACTGACCACTATACTATCGGATTAATTTAATGATCAAAAACACACAGATTTGTCCAACAACTAAAAACACATTTTTACAATGCAATTATTCCCACAACTTTATTCAATTATATGTTTTTCAACAATCAAATTGCCAAGTTTAATTAATTTAAAAATTAGAAATTTTTATATTTAGAAATTTTTAAATTGCAAATTTCAAATAGATGATTTATTTGATTTTTAGTAAATTTTCAACACATTTATTCATTTAACTTTCATAGAATACCGGTACTGAGTAAAATTCGATTTTTGCTTTCAATTACCGTATCATCAATATATTGCATTTAATAAGAAATGTTTTGCCCACGAAAAATATAATCACTGTCGACTTAGTTATTTTCAACTCATTTAAAATAAATCAAGTTGATTGAAATGAAAAAAAATACTCCCGACCGGGAATCGAACCCGGGCCTTCCACGTGACAGGCGGAGATACTGACCACTATACTATCGAGGATTAATTTAATGATCAAAAACACACAGATTTGTCCAACAACTAAAAACACAACATTTTTACAATGCAATTATTCCACAACTTTATTCAATTATATGTTTTTCAACAATCAAATTGCCAAGTTTAATTAATTTAAAAATTAGAAATTTTTATATTTAGAAATTTTTAAATTGCAAATTTCAAATAGATGATTTATTTGATTTTTAGTAAATTTTCAACACATTTATTCATTTAACTTTCATAGAATACCGGTACTGAGTAAAATTCGATTTTTGCTTTTCAATTACCGTATCATCAATATATTGCATTTAATAAGAAATGTTTTGCCCACGAAAATATAATCACTGTCGACTTAGTTATTTTCAACTCATTTAAAATAAATCAAGTTGATTGAAATGAAAAAAATACTCCCCGACCGGGAATCGAACCCGGGCCTTCCACGTGACAGGCGGAGATACTGACCACTATACTATCGAGGATTAATTTAATGATCAAACACAGATTTGTCCAACAACTAAAAACACAACATTTTTACAATGCAATTATTCCCACAACTTTATTCAATTATATGTTTTTCAACAATCAAATTGCCAAGTTTAATTAATTTAAAAATTAGAAATTTTTATATTTAGAAATTTTTAAATTGCAAATTTCAAATAGATGATTTATTTGATTTTTAGTAAATTTTCAACACATTTATTCATTTAACTTTCATAGAATACCGGTACTGAGTAAAATTCGATTTTTGCTTTTCAATTACCGTATCATCAATATATTGCATTTAATAAGAAATGTTTTGCCACGAAAAATATAATCACTGTCGACTTAGTTATTTTCAACTCATTTAAAATAAATCAAGTTGATTGAAATGAAAAAAAATACTCCCCGACCGGGAATCGAACCCGGGCCTTCCACGTGACAGGCGGAGATACTGACCACTATACTATCGAGGATTAATTTAATGATCAAAAACACACAGATTTGTCCAACAACTAAAAACACAACATTTTTACAATGCAATTATTCCCACAACTTTATTCAATTATATGTTTTTCAACAATCAAATTGCCAAGTTTAATTAATTTAAAAATTAGAAATTTTTATATTAGAAATTTTTAAATTGCAAATTTCAAATAGATGATTTATTTGATTTTTAGTAAATTTTCAACACATTTATTCATTTAACTTTCATAGAATACCGGTACTGAGTAAAATTCGATTTTTGCTTTTCAATTACCGTATCATCAATATTTGCATTTAATAAGAAATGTTTTGCCCACGAAAATATAATCACTGTCGACTTAGTTATTTTCAACTCATTTAAAATAAATCAAGTTGATTGAAATGAAAAAAAATACTCCCCGACCGGGAATCGAACCCGGGCCTTCCACGTGACAGGCGGAGATACTGACCACTATACTATCGAGGATTAATTTAATGATCAAAAACACACAGATTTGTCCAACAACTAAAAACACAACATTTTTACAATGCAATTATTCCCACAACTTTATTCAATTATATGTTTTTCAACAATCAAATTGCCAAGTTTAATTAATTTAAAAATTAGAAATTTTTATATTTAGAAATTTTTAAATTGCAAATTTCAAATAGATGATTTATTTGATTTTAGTAAATTTTCAACACATTTATTCATTTAACTTTCATAGAATACCGGTACTGAGTAAAATTCGATTTTTGCTTTTCAATTACCGTATCATCAATATATTGCATTTAATAAGAAATGTTTTGCCCACGAAAAATATAATCACTGTCGACTTAGTTATTTTCAACTCATTTAAAATAAATCAAGTTGATTGAAATGAAAAAAATACTCCCCGACCGGGAATCGAACCCGGGCCTTCCACGTGACAGGCGGAGATACTGACCACTATACTATCGAGGATTAATTTAATGATCAAAAAACACAGATTTGTCCAACAACTAAAAACACAACATTTTTACAATGCAATTATTCCCACAACTTTATTCAATTATATGTTTTCAACAATCAAATTGCCAAGTTTAATTAATTTAAAAATTAGAAATTTTTATATTTAGAAATTTTTAAATTGCAAATTTCAAATAGATGATTTATTTGATTTTTAGTAAATTTTCAACACATTTATTCATTTAACTTTCATAGAATACCGGTACTGAGTAAAATTCGATTTTTGCTTTTCAATTACCGTATCATCAATATATTGCATTTAATAAGAAATGTTTTGCCCACGAAAAATATAATCACTGTCGACTTAGTTATTTTCAACTCATTTAAAATAAATCAAGTTGATTGAAATGAAAAAAATACTCCCCGACCGGGAATCGAACCCGGGCCTTCCACGTGACAGGCGGAGATACTGACCACTATACTATCGAGGATTAATTTAATGATCAAAAACACACAGATTTGTCCAACAACTAAAAACAACATTTTTACAATGCAATTATTCCCACAACTTTATTCAATTATATGTTTTTCAACAATCAAATTGCCAAGTTTAATTAATTTAAAAATTAGAAATTTTATATTTAGAAATTTTTAAATTGCAAATTTCAAATAGATGATTTATTTGATTTTTAGTAAATTTTCAACACATTTATTCATTTAACTTTCATAGAATACCGGTACTGAGTAAAATTCGATTTTTGCTTTTCAATTACCGTATCATCAATATATTGCATTTAATAAGAAATGTTTTGCCCACGAAAAATATAATCACTGTCGACTTAGTTTTTTCAACTCATTTAAAATAAAATCAAGTTGATTGAAATGAAAAAAAATACTCCCCGACCGGGAATCGAACCCGGGCCTTCCACGTGACAGGCGGAGATACTGACCACTATACTATCGAGGATTAATTTAATGATCAAAAACACACAGATTTGTCCAACAACTAAAAACACAACATTTTTACAATGCAATTATTCCCACAACTTTATTCAATTATATGTTTTTCAACAATCAAATTGCCAAGTTTAATTAATTTAAAAATTAGAAATTTTATATTTAGAAATTTTTAAATTGCAAATTTCAAATAGATGATTTATTTGATTTTTAGTAAATTTTCAACACATTTATTCATTTAACTTTCATAGAATACCGGTACTGAGTAAAATTCGATTTTTGCTTTTCAATTACCGTATCATCAATATATTGCATTTAATAAGAAATGTTTTGCCCACGAAAAATATAATCACTGTCGACTTAGTTATTTTCAACTCATTTAAAATAAATCAAGTTGATTGAAATGAAAAAAAATACTCCCCGACCGGGAATCGAACCCGGGCCTTCCACGTGACAGGCGGAGATACTGACCACTATACTATCGAGGATTAATTTAATGATCAAAAACACAGATTTGTCCAACAACTAAAAACACAACATTTTTACAATGCAATTATTCCCACAACTTTATTCAATTATATGTTTTTCAACAATCAAATTGCCAAGTTTAATTAATTTAAAAATTAGAAATTTTTATTTTAGAAATTTTTAAATTGCAAATTTCAAATAGATGATTTATTTGATTTTTAGTAAATTTTCAACACATTTATTCATTTAACTTTCATAGAATACCGGTACTGAGTAAAATTCGATTTTTGCTTTTCAATTACCGTATCATCAATATATTGCATTTAATAAGAAATGTTTTGCCCACGAAAAATATAATCACTGTCGACTTAGTTATTTTCAACTCATTTAAAATAAATCAAGTTGATTGAAATGAAAAAAAATACTCCCCGACCGGGAATCGAACCCGGGCCTTCCACGTGACAGGCGGAGATACTGACCACTATACTATCGAGGATTAATTTAATGATCAAAAACACACAGATTTGTCCAACAACTAAAAACACAACATTTTTACAATGCAATTATTCCCACTTTATTCAATTATATGTTTTTCAACAATCAAATTGCCAAGTTTAATTAATTTAAAAATTAGAAATTTTTATATTTAGAAATTTTTAAATTGCAAATTTCAAATAGATGATTTATTTGATTTTTAGTAAATTTTCAACACATTTATTCATTTAACTTTCATAGAATACCGGTACTGAGTAAAATTCGATTTTTGCTTTTCAATTACCGTATCATCAATATATTGCATTTAATAAGAAATGTTTTGCCCACGAAAAATATAATCACTGTCGACTTAGTTATTTTCAACTCATTTAAAATAAATCAAGTTGATTGAAATGAAAAAAAATACTCCCCGACCGGAATCGAACCCGGGCCTTCCACGTGACAGGCGGAGATACTGACCACTATACTATCGAGGATTAATTTAATGATCAAAAACACACAGATTTGTCCAACAACTAAAAACACAACATTTTTACAATGCAATTATTCCCACAACTTTATTCAATTATATGTTTTTCAACAATCAAATTGCCAAGTTTAATTAATTTAAAAATTAGAAATTTTATATTTAGAAATTTTTAAATTGCAAATTTCAAATAGATGATTTATTTGATTTTTAGTAAATTTTCAACACATTTATTCATTTAACTTTCATAGAATACCGGTACTGAGTAAAATTCGATTTTTGCTTTTCAATTACCGTATCATCAATATATTGCATTTAATAAGAAATGTTTTGCCCACGAAAAATATAATCACTGTCGACTTAGTTATTTTCAACTCATTTAAAATAAATCAAGTTGATTGAAATGAAAAAAAATACTCCCCGACCGGGAATCGAACCGGGCCTTCCACGTGACAGGCGGAGATACTGACCACTATACTATCGAGGATTAATTTAATGATCAAAAACACACAGATTTGTCCAACAACTAAAAACACAACATTTTTACAATGCAATTATTCCCACAACTTTATTCAATTATATGTTTTTCAACAATCAAATTGCCAAGTTTAATTAATTTAAAAATTAGAAATTTTTATATTTAGAAATTTTTAAAATTGCAAATTTCAAATAGATGATTTATTTGATTTTTAGTAAATTTTCAACACATTTATTCATTTAACTTTCATAGAATACCGGTACTGAGTAAAATTCGATTTTTGCTTTTCAATTACCGTATCATCAATATATTGCATTTAATAAGAAATGTTTTGCCCACGAAAAATATAATCACTGTCGACTTAGTTATTTTCAACTCATTTAAAATAAATCAAGTTGATTGAAATGAAAAAAAATACTCCCCGACCGGGAATCGAACCCGGGCCTTCCACGTGACAGGCGGAGATACTGACCACTATACTATCGAGGATTAATTTAATGATCAAAAACACACAGATTTGTCCAACAACTAAAAACACAACATTTTTACAATGCAATTATTCCCACAACTTTATTCAATTATATGTTTTTCAACAATCAAATTGCCAAGTTTAATTAATTTAAAATTAGAAATTTTATATTTAGAAATTTTTAAATTGCAAATTTCAAATAGATGATTTATTTGATTTTTAGTAAATTTTCAACACATTTATTCATTTAACTTTCATAGAATACCGGTACTGAGTAAAATTCGATTTTTGCTTTTCAATTACCGTATCATCAATATATTGCATTTAATAAGAAATGTTTTGCCCACGAAAAATATAATCACTGTCGACTTAGTTATTTTCAACTCATTTAAAATAAATCAAGTTGATTGAAATGAAAAAAAATACTCCCCGACCGGGAATCGAACCCGGGCCTTCCACGTGACAGGCGGAGATACTGACCACTATACTATCGAGGATTAATTTAATGATCAAAAACACACAGATTTGTCCAACAACTAAAAACACAACATTTTTACAATGCAATTATTCCCACAACTTTATTCAATTATATGTTTTTCAACAATCAAATTGCCAAGTTTAATTAATTTAAAAATTAGAAATTTTTATATTTAGAAATTTTTAAATTGCAAATTTCAAATAGATGATTTATTTGATTTTTAGTAAATTTTCAACACATTTATTCATTTAACTTTCATAGAATACCGGTACTGAGTAAAATTCGATTTTTGCTTTTCAATTACCGTATCATCAATATATTGCATTTAATAAGAAATGTTTTGCCCACGAAAAATATAATCACTGTCGACTTAGTTATTTTCAACTCATTTAAAATAAATCAAGTTGATTGAAATGAAAAAAAATACTCCCCGACCGGGAATCGAACCCGGGCCTTCCACGTGACAGGCGGAGATACTGACCACTATACTATCGAGGATTAATTTAATGATCAAAAACACACAGATTTGTCCAACAACTAAAAACACAACATTTTTACAATGCAATTATTCCCACAACTTTATTCAATTATATGTTTTTCAACAATCAAATTGCCAAGTTTAATTAATTTAAAAATTAGAAATTTTTATATTTAGAAATTTTTAAATTGCAAATTTCAAATAGATGATTTATTTGATTTTTAGTAAATTTTCAACACATTTATTCATTTAACTTTCATAGAATACCGGTACTGAGTAAAATTCGATTTTTGCTTTTCAATTACCGTATCATCAATATATTGCATTTAATAAGAAATGTTTTGCCCACGAAAAATATAATCACTGTCGACTTAGTTATTTTCAACTCATTTAAAATAAATCAAGTTGATTGAAATGAAAAAAAATACTCCCCGACCGGGAATCGAACCCGGGCCTTCCACGTGACAGGCGGAGATACTGACCACTATACTATCGAGGATTAATTTAATGATCAAAAACACACAGATTTGTCCAACAACTAAAAACACAACATTTTTACAATGCAATTATTCCCACAACTTTATTCAATTATATGTTTTTCAACAATCAAATTGCCAAGTTTAATTAATTTAAAAATTAGAAATTTTTATATTTAGAAATTTTTAAATTGCAAATTTCAAATAGATGATTTATTTGATTTTTAGTAAATTTTCAACACATTTATTCATTTAACTTTCATAGAATACCGGTACTGAGTAAAATTCGATTTTTGCTTTTCAATTACCGTATCATCAATATATTGCATTTAATAAGAAATGTTTTGCCCACGAAAAATATAATCACTGTCGACTTAGTTATTTTCAACTCATTTAAAATAAATCAAGTTGATTGAAATGAAAAAAAATACTCCCCGACCGGGAATCGAACCCGGGCCTTCCACGTGACAGGCGGAGATACTGACCACTATACTATCGAGGATTAATTTAATGATCAAAAACACACAGATTTGTCCAACAACTAAAAACACAACATTTTTACAATGCAATTATTCCCACAACTTTATTCAATTATATGTTTTTCAACAATCAAATTGCCAAGTTTAATTAATTTAAAAATTAGAAATTTTTATATTTAGAAATTTTTAAATTGCAAATTTCAAATAGATGATTTATTTGATTTTTAGTAAATTTTCAACACATTTATTCATTTAACTTTCATAGAATACCGGTACTGAGTAAAATTCGATTTTTGCTTTTCAATTACCGTATCATCAATATATTGCATTTAATAAGAAATGTTTTGCCCACGAAAAATATAATCACTGTCGACTTAGTTATTTTCAACTCATTTAAAATAAATCAAGTTGATTGAAATGAAAAAAAATACTCCCCGACCGGGAATCGAACCCGGGCCTTCCACGTGACAGGCGGAGATACTGACCACTATACTATCGAGGATTAATTTAATGATCAAAAACACACAGATTTGTCCAACAACTAAAAACACAACATTTTTACAATGCAATTATTCCCACAACTTTATTCAATTATATGTTTTTCAACAATCAAATTGCCAAGTTTAATTAATTTAAAAATTAGAAATTTTTATATTTAGAAATTTTTAAATTGCAAATTTCAAATAGATGATTTATTTGATTTTTAGTAAATTTTCAACACATTTATTCATTTAACTTTCATAGAATACCGGTACTGAGTAAAATTCGATTTTTGCTTTTCAATTACCGTATCATCAATATATTGCATTTAATAAGAAATGTTTTGCCCACGAAAAATATAATCACTGTCGACTTAGTTATTTTCAACTCATTTAAAATAAATCAAGTTGATTGAAATGAAAAAAAATACTCCCCGACCGGAATCGAACCCGGGCCTTCCACGTGACAGGCGGAGATACTGACCACTATACTATCGAGGATTAATTTAATGATCAAAAACACACAGATTTGTCCAACAACTAAAAACACAACATTTTTACAATGCAATTATTCCCACAACTTTATTCAATTATATGTTTTTCAACAATCAAATTGCCAAGTTTAATTAATTTAAAAATTAGAAATTTTTATATTTAGAAATTTTAAATTGCAAATTTCAAATAGATGATTTATTTGATTTTTAGTAAATTTTCAACACATTTATTCATTTAACTTTCATAGAATACCGGTACTGAGTAAAATTCGATTTTTGCTTTTCAATTACCGTATCATCAATATATTGCATTTAATAAGAAATGTTTTGCCCACGAAAAATATAATCACTGTCGACTTAGTTATTTTCAACTCATTTAAAATAAATCAAGTTGATTGAAATGAAAAAAAATACTCCCCGACCGGGAATCGAACCCGGGCCTTCCACGTGACAGGCGGAGATACTGACCACTATACTATCGAGGATTAATTTAATGATCAAAAACACACAGATTTGTCCAACAACTAAAAACACAACATTTTTACAATGCAATTATTCCCACAACTTTATTCAATTATATGTTTTTCAACAATCAAATTGCCAAGTTTAATTAATTTAAAAATTAGAAATTTTTATATTTAGAAATTTTTAAATTGCAAATTTCAAATAGATGATTTATTTGATTTTTAGTAAATTTTCAACACATTTATTCATTTAACTTTCATAGAATACCGGTACTGAGTAAAATTCGATTTTTGCTTTTCAATTACCGTATCATCAATATATTGCATTTAATAAGAAATGTTTTGCCCACGAAAAATATAATCACTGTCGACTTAGTTATTTTCAACTCATTTAAAATAAATCAAGTTGATTGAAATGAAAAAAAATACTCCCCGACCGGGAATCGAACCCGGGCCTTCCACGTGACAGGCGGAGATACTGACCACTATACTATCGAGGATTAATTTAATGATCAAAAACACACAGATTTGTCCAACAACTAAAAACACAACATTTTTACAATGCAATTATTCCCACAACTTTATTCAATTATATGTTTTTCAACAATCAAATTGCCAAGTTTAATTAATTTAAAAATTAGAAATTTTATATTTAGAAATTTTTAAATTGCAAATTTCAAATAGATGATTTATTTGATTTTTAGTAAATTTTCAACACATTTATTCATTTAACTTTCATAGAATACCGGTACTGAGTAAAATTCGATTTTTGCTTTTCAATTACCGTATCATCAATATATTGCATTTAATAAGAAATGTTTTGCCCACGAAAAATATAATCACTGTCGACTTAGTTATTTTCAACTCATTTAAAATAAATCAAGTTGATTGAAATGAAAAAAAATACTCCCCGACCGGGAATCGAACCCGGGCCTTCCACGTGACAGGCGGAGATACTGACCACTATACTATCGAGGATTAATTTAATGATCAAAAACACACAGATTTGTCCAACAACTAAAAACACAACATTTTTACAATGCAATTATTCCCACAACTTTATTCAATTATATGTTTTTCAACAATCAAATTGCCAAGTTTAATTAATTTAAAAATTAGAAATTTTTATATTTAGAAATTTTTAAATTGCAAATTTCAAATAGATGATTTATTTGATTTTTAGTAAATTTTCAACACATTTATTCATTTAACTTTCATAGAATACGGTACTGAGTAAAATTCGATTTTTGCTTTTCAATTACCGTATCATCAATATATTGCATTTAATAAGAAATGTTTTGCCCACGAAAAATATAATCACTGTCGACTTAGTTATTTTCAACTCATTTAAAATAAATCAAGTTGATTGAAATGAAAAAAAATACTCCCCGACCGGGAATCGAACCCGGGCCTTCCACGTGACAGGCGGAGATACTGACCACTATACTATCGAGGATTAATTTAATGATCAAAAACACACAGATTTGTCCAACAACTAAAAACACAACATTTTTACAATGCAATTATTCCCACAACTTTATTCAATTATATGTTTTTCAACAATCAAATTGCCAAGTTTAATTAATTTAAAAATTAGAAATTTTATATTTAGAAATTTTTAAATTGCAAATTTCAAATAGATGATTTATTTGATTTTTAGTAAATTTTCAACACATTTATTCATTTAACTTTCATAGAATACCGGTACTGAGTAAAATTCGATTTTTGCTTTTCAATTACCGTATCATCAATATATTGCATTTAATAAGAAATGTTTTGCCCACGAAAAATATAATCACTGTCGACTTAGTTATTTTCAACTCATTTAAATAAATCAAGTTGATTGAAATGAAAAAAAATACTCCCCGACCGGGAATCGAACCCGGGCCTTCCACGTGACAGGCGGAGATACTGACCACTATACTATCGAGGATTAATTTAATGATCAAAAACACACAGATTTGTCCAACAACTAAAAACACAACATTTTTACAATGCAATTATTCCCACAACTTTATTCAATTATATGTTTTTCAACAATCAAATTGCCAAGTTTAATTAATTTAAAAATTAGAAATTTTATATTTAGAAATTTTTAAATTGCAAATTTCAAATAGATGATTTATTTGATTTTTAGTAAATTTTCAACACATTTATTCATTTAACTTTCATAGAATACCGGTACTGAGTAAAATTCGATTTTTGCTTTTCAATTACCGTATCATCAATATATTGCATTTAATAAGAAATGTTTTGCCCACGAAAAATATAATCACTGTCGACTTAGTTATTTTCAACTCATTTAAAATAAATCAAGTTGATTGAAATGAAAAAAAATACTCCCCGACCGGGAATCGAACCCGGGCCTTCCACGTGACAGGCGGAGATACTGACCACTATACTATCGAGGATTAATTTAATGATCAAAAACACACAGATTTGTCCAACAACTAAAAACACAACATTTTTACAATGCAATTATTCCCACAACTTTATTCAATTATATGTTTTTCAACAATCAAATTGCCAAGTTTAATTAATTTAAAAATTAGAAATTTTTATATTTAGAAATTTTTAAATTGCAAATTTCAAATAGATGATTTATTTGATTTTTAGTAAATTTTCAACACATTTATTCATTTAACTTTCATAGAATACCGGTACTGAGTAAAATTCGATTTTTGCTTTTCAATTACCGTATCATCAATATATTGCATTTAATAAGAAATGTTTTGCCCACGAAAAATATAATCACTGTCGACTTAGTTATTTTCAACTCATTTAAAATAAATCAAGTTGATTGAAATGAAAAAAAATACTCCCCGACCGGGAATCGAACCCGGGCCTTCCACGTGACAGGCGGAGATACTGACCACTATACTATCGAGGATTAATTTAATGATCAAAAACACACAGATTTGTCCAACAACTAAAAACACAACATTTTACAATGCAATTATTCCCACAACTTTATTCAATTATATGTTTTTCAACAATCAAATTGCCAAGTTTAATTAATTTAAAAATTAGAAATTTTTATATTTAGAAATTTTAAATTGCAAATTTCAAATAGATGATTTATTTGATTTTTAGTAAATTTTCAACACATTTATTCATTTAACTTTCATAGAATACCGGTACTGAGTAAAATTCGATTTTTGCTTTTCAATTACCGTATCATCAATATATTGCATTTAATAAGAAATGTTTTGCCCACGAAAAATATAATCACTGTCGACTTAGTTATTTTCAACTCATTTAAAATAAATCAAGTTGATTGAAATGAAAAAAAAATACTCCCCGACCGGGAATCGAACCCGGGCCTTCCACGTGACAGGCGGAGATACTGACCACTATACTATCGAGGATTAATTTAATGATCAAAAACACACAGATTTGTCCAACAACTAAAAACACAACATTTTTACAATGCAATTATTCCCACAACTTTATTCAATTATATGTTTTTCAACAATCAAATTGCCAAGTTTAATTAATTTAAAAATTTAGAAATTT
>JACMZG010000276.1:17884-39418 GCA_018340805.1 Microvelia longipes
GGCCCGGGTTCGATTCCCGGTCGGGGAGTATTTTTTTTCATTTCAATCAACTTGATTTATTTTAAATGAGTTGAAAATAACTAAGTCGACAGTGATTATATTTTTCGTGGGCAAAACATTTCTTATTAAATGCAATATATTGATGATACGGTAATTGAAAAGCAAAAATCGAATTTTACTCAGTACCGGTATTCTATGAAAGTTAAATGAATAAATGTGTTGAAAATTTACTAAAAATCAAATAAATCATCTATTTGAAATTTGCAATTTAAAAAATTTCTAAATATAAAAATTTCTAATTTTTAAATTAATTAAACTTGGCAATTTGATTGTTGAAAAACATATAATTGAATAAAGTTGTGGGAATAATTGCATTGTAAAAATGTTGTGTTTTTAGTTGTTGGACAAATCTGTGTGTTTTTTGATCATTAAATTAATCCTCGATAGTATAGTGGTCAGTATCTCCGCCTGTCACGTGGAAGGCCCGGGTTCGATTCCCGGTCGGGGAGTATTTTTTTTCATTTCAATCAACTTGATTTATTTTAAATGAGTTGAAAATAACTAAGTCGACAGTGATTATATTTTTCGTGGGCAAAACATTTCTTATTAAATGCAATATATTGATGATACGGTAATTGAAAAGCAAAAATCGAATTTTACTCAGTACCGGTATTCTATGAAAGTTAAATGAATAAATGTGTTGAAAATTTACTAAAAATCAAATAAATCATCTATTTGAAATTTGCAATTTAAAAATTTCTAAATATAAAAATTTCTAATTTTTAAATTAATTAAACTTGGCAATTTGATTGTTGAAAAACATATAATTGAATAAAGTTGTGGGAATAATTGCATTGTAAAAATGTGTGTTTTTAGTTGTTGGACAAATCTGTGTTTTTGATCATTAAATTAATCCTCGATAGTATAGTGGTCAGTATCTCCGCCTGTCACGTGGAAGGCCCGGGTTCGATTCCCGGTCGGGGAGTATTTTTTTTCATTTCAATCAACTTGATTTATTTTAAATGAGTTGAAAATAACTAAGTCGACAGTGATTATATTTTTCGTGGGCAAAACATTTCTTATTAAATGCAATATATTGATGATACGGTAATTGAAAAGCAAAAATCGAATTTTACTCAGTACCGGTATTCTATGAAAGTTAAATGAATAAATGTGTTGAAAATTTACTAAAAATCAAATAAATCATCTATTTGAAATTTGCAATTTAAAAATTTCTAAATATAAAAATTTCTAATTTTTAAATTAATTAAACTTGGCAATTTGATTGTTGAAAAACATATAATTGAATAAAGTTGTGGGAATAATTGCATTGTAAAAATGTTGTGTTTTTAGTTGTTGGACAAATCTGTGTGTTTTTGATCATTAAATTAATCCTCGATAGTATAGTGGTCAGTATCTCCGCCTGTCACGTGGAAGGCCCGGGTTCGATTCCCGGTCGGGGAGTATTTTTTTTCATTTCAATCAACTTGATTTATTTTAAATGAGTTGAAAATAACTAAGTCGACAGTGATTATATTTTTCGTGGGCAAAACATTTCTTATTAAATGCAATATATTGATGATACGGTAATTGAAAAGCAAAAATCGAATTTTACTCAGTACCGGTATTCTATGAAAGTTAAATGAATAAATGTGTTGAAAATTTACTAAAAATCAAATAAATCATCTATTTGAAATTTGCAATTTAAAAATTTCTAAATATAAAAATTTCTAATTTTTAAATTAATTAAACTTGGCAATTTGATTGTTGAAAAACATATAATTGAATAAAGTTGTGGGAATAATTGCATTGTAAAAATGTTGTGTTTTTAGTTGTTGGACAAATCTGTGTGTTTTTGATCATTAAATTAATCCTCGATAGTATAGTGGTCAGTATCTCCGCCTGTCACGTGGAAGGCCCGGGTTCGATTCCCGGTCGGGGAGTATTTTTTTCATTTCAATCAACTTGATTTATTTTAAATGAGTTGAAAATAACTAAGTCGACAGTGATTATATTTTTCGTGGGCAAAACATTTCTTATTAAATGCAATATATTGATGATACGGTAATTGAAAAGCAAAAATCGAATTTTACTCAGTACCGGTATTCTATGAAAGTTAAATGAATAAATGTGTTGAAAATTACTAAAAATCAAATAAATCATCTATTTGAAATTTGCAATTTAAAAATTTCTAAATATAAAAATTTCTAATTTTTAAATTAATTAAACTTGGCAATTTGATTGTTGAAAAACATATAATTGAATAAAGTTGTGGGAATAATTGCATTGTAAAAATGTTGTGTTTTTAGTTGTTGGACAAATCTGTGTGTTTTTGATCATTAAATTAATCCTCGATAGTATAGTGGTCAGTATCTCCGCCTGTCACGTGGAAGGCCCGGGTTCGATTCCCGGTCGGGGAGTATTTTTTTCATTTCAATCAACTTGATTTATTTTAAATGAGTTGAAAATAACTAAGTCGACAGTGATTATATTTTCGTGGGCAAAACATTTCTTATTAAATGCAATATATTGATGATACGGTAATTGAAAAGCAAAAATCGAATTTTACTCAGTACCGGTATTCTATGAAAGTTAAATGAATAAATGTGTTGAAAATTTACTAAAAATCAAATAAATCATCTATTTGAAATTTGCAATTTAAAAATTTCTAAATATAAAAATTTCTAATTTTTAAATTAATTAAACTTGGCAATTTGATTGTTGAAAAACATATAATTGAATAAAGTTGTGGGAATAATTGCATTGTAAAAATGTTGTGTTTTTAGTTGTTGGACAAATCTGTGTGTTTTTGATCATTAAATTAATCCTCGATAGTATAGTGGTCAGTATCTCCGCCTGTCACGTGGAAGGCCCGGGTTCGATTCCCGGTCGGGGAGTATTTTTTTTTCATTTCAATCAACTTGATTTATTTTAAATGAGTTGAAAATAACTAAGTCGACAGTGATTATATTTTTCGTGGGCAAAACATTTCTTATTAAATGCAATATATTGATGATACGGTAATTGAAAAGCAAAAATCGAATTTTACTCAGTACCGGTATTCTATGAAAGTTAAATGAATAAATGTGTTGAAAATTTACTAAAAATCAAATAAATCATCTATTTGAAATTTGCAATTTAAAAATTTCTAAATAAAAAATTTCTAATTTTTAAATTAATTAAACTTGGCAATTTGATTGTTGAAAAACATATAATTGAATAAAGTTGTGGGAATAATTGCATTGTAAAAATGTTGTGTTTTAGTTGTTGGACAAATCTGTGTGTTTTTGATCATTAAATTAATCCTCGATAGTATAGTGGTCAGTATCTCCGCCTGTCACGTGGAAGGCCCGGGTTCGATTCCCGGTCGGGGAGTATTTTTTTTCATTTCAATCAACTTGATTTATTTTAAATGAGTTGAAAATAACTAAGTCGACAGTGATTATATTTTTCGTGGGCAAAACATTTCTTATTAAATGCAATATATTGATGATACGGTAATTGAAAAGCAAAAATCGAATTTTACTCAGTACCGGTATTCTATGAAAGTTAAATGAATAAATGTGTTGAAAATTTACTAAAAATCAAATAAATCATCTATTTGAAATTTGCAATTTAAAAATTTCTAAATATAAAAATTTCTAATTTTTAAATTAATTAAACTTGGCAATTTGATTGTTGAAAAACATATAATTGAATAAAGTTGTGGGAATAATTGCATTGTAAAAATGTTGTGTTTTTAGTTGTTGGACAAATCTGTGTGTTTTTGATCATTAAATTAATCCTCGATAGTATAGTGGTCAGTATCTCCGCCTGTCACGTGGAAGGCCCGGGTTCGATTCCCGGTCGGGGAGTATTTTTTTTCATTTCAATCAACTTGATTTATTTTAAATGAGTTGAAAATAACTAAGTCGACAGTGATTATATTTTTCGTGGGCAAAACATTTCTTATTAAATGCAATATTGATGATACGGTAATTGAAAAGCAAAAATCGAATTTTACTCAGTACCGGTATTCTATGAAAGTTAAATGAATAAATGTGTTGAAAATTTACTAAAAATCAAATAAATCATCTATTTGAAATTTGCAATTTAAAAATTTCTAAATATAAAAATTTCTAATTTTTAAATTAATTAAACTTGGCAATTTGATTGTTGAAAAACATATAATTGAATAAAGTTGTGGGAATAATTGCATTGTAAAAATGTTGTGTTTTTAGTTGTTGGACAAATCTGTGTGTTTTGATCATTAAATTAATCCTCGATAGTATAGTGGTCAGTATCTCCGCCTGTCACGTGGAAGGCCCGGGTTCGATTCCCGGTCGGGGAGTATTTTTTTTCATTTCAATCAACTTGATTTATTTTAAATGAGTTGAAAATAACTAAGTCGACAGTGATTATATTTTTCGTGGGCAAAACATTTCTTATTAAATGCAATATATTGATGATACGGTAATTGAAAAGCAAAAATCGAATTTTACTCAGTACCGGTATTCTATGAAAGTTAAATGAATAAATGTGTTGAAAATTTACTAAAAATCAAATAAATCATCTATTTGAAATTTGCAATTTAAAAATTTCTAAATATAAAAATTTCTAATTTTTAAATTAATTAAACTTGGCAATTTGATTGTTGAAAAACATATAATTGAATAAAGTTGTGGGAATAATTGCATTGTAAAAATGTTGTGTTTTTAGTTGTTGGACAAATCTGTGTGTGTTTTGATCATTAAATTAATCCTCGATAGTATAGTGGTCAGTATCTCCGCCTGTCACGTGGAAGGCCCGGGTTCGATTCCCGGTCGGGAGTATTTTTTTTCATTTCAATCAACTTGATTTATTTTAAATGAGTTGAAAATAACTAAGTCGACAGTGATTATTTTTTCGTGGGCAAAACATTTCTTATTAAATGCAATATATTGATGATACGGTAATTGAAAAGCAAAAATCGAATTTTACTCAGTACCGGTATTCTATGAAAGTTAAATGAATAAATGTGTTGAAAATTTACTAAAAATCAAATAAATCATCTATTTGAAATTTGCAATTTAAAAATTTCTAAATATAAAAATTTCTAATTTTTAAATTAATTAAACTTGGCAATTTGATTGTTGAAAAACATATAATTGAATAAAGTTGTGGGAATAATTGCATTGTAAAAATGTTGTGTTTTTAGTTGTTGGACAAATCTGTGTGTTTTTGATCATTAAATTAATCCTCGATAGTATAGTGGTCAGTATCTCCGCCTGTCACGTGGAAGGCCCGGGTTCGATTCCCGGTCGGGGAGTATTTTTTTTCATTTCAATCAACTTGATTTATTTTAAATGAGTTGAAAATAACTAAGTCGACAGTGATTATATTTTTCGTGGGCAAAACATTTCTTATTAAATGCAATATATTGATGATACGGTAATTGAAAAGCAAAAATCGAATTTTACTCAGTACCGGTATTCTATGAAAGTTAAATGAATAAATGTGTTGAAAATTTACTAAAAATCAAATAAATCATCTATTTGAAATTTGCAATTTAAAAATTTCTAAATATAAAATTTTCTAATTTTTAAATTAATTAAACTTGGCAATTTGATTGTTGAAAAACATATAATTGAATAAAGTTGTGGGAATAATTGCATTGTAAAAATGTTGTGTTTTTAGTTGTTGGACAAATCTGTGTGTTTTTGATCATTAAATTAATCCTCGATAGTATAGTGGTCAGTATCTCCGCCTGTCACGTGGAAGGCCCGGGTTCGATTCCCGGTCGGGGAGTATTTTTTTTCATTTCAATCAACTTGATTTATTTTAAATGAGTTGAAAATAACTAAGTCGACAGTGATTATATTTTTCGTGGGCAAAACATTTCTTATTAAATGCAATATATTGATGATACGGTAATTGAAAAGCAAAAATCGAATTTTACTCAGTACCGGTATTCTATGAAAGTTAAATGAATAAATGTGTTGAAAATTTACTAAAAATCAAATAAATCATCTATTTGAAATTTGCAATTTAAAAATTTCTAAATATAAAAATTTCTAATTTTTAAATTAATTAAACTTGGCAATTTGATTGTTGAAAAACATATAATTGAATAAAGTTGTGGGAATAATTGCATTGTAAAAATGTTGTGTTTTAGTTGTTGGACAAATCTGTGTGTTTTTGATCATTAAATTAATCCTCGATAGTATAGTGGTCAGTATCTCCGCCTGTCACGTGGAAGGCCCGGGTTCGATTCCCGGTCGGGGAGTATTTTTTTTCATTTCAATCAACTTGATTTATTTTAAATGAGTTGAAAATAACTAAGTCGACAGTGATTATATTTTTCGTGGGCAAAACATTTCTTATTGCAATATATGATGATACGGTAATTGAAAAGCAAAAATCGAATTTTACTCAGTACCGGTATTCTATGAAAGTTAAATGAATAAATGTGTTGAAAATTTACTAAAAATCAAATAAATCATCTATTTGAAATTTGCAATTTAAAAATTTCTAAATATAAAAATTTCTAATTTTTAAATTAATTAAACTTGGCAATTTGATTGTTGAAAAACATATAATTGAATAAAGTTGTGGGAATAATTGCATTGTAAAAATGTTGTGTTTTTAGTTGTTGGACAAATCTGTGTGTTTTTGATCATTAAATTAATCCTCGATAGTATAGTGGTCAGTATCTCCGCCTGTCACGTGGAAGGCCCGGGTTCGATTCCCGGTCGGGGAGTATTTTTTTTCATTTCAATCAACTTGATTTATTTTAAATGAGTTGAAAATAACTAAGTCGACAGTGATTATATTTTTCGTGGGCAAAACATTTTCTTATTAAATGCAATATATTGATGATACGGTAATTGAAAAGCAAAAATCGAATTTTACTCAGTACCGGTATTCTATGAAAGTTAAATGAATAAATGTGTTGAAAATTTACTAAAAATCAAATAAATCATCTATTTGAAATTTGCAATTTAAAAATTTCTAAATATAAAAAATTTCTAATTTTTAAATTAATTAAACTTGGCAATTTGATTGTTGAAAAACATATAATTGAATAAAGTTGTGGGAATAATTGCATTGTAAAAATGTTGTGTTTTTAGTTGTTGGACAAATCTGTGTGTTTTTGATCATTAAATTAATCCTCGATAGTATAGTGGTCAGTATCTCCGCCTGTCACGTGGAAGGCCCGGGTTCGATTCCCGGTCGGGGAGTATTTTTTTTCATTTCAATCAACTTGATTTATTTTAAATGAGTTGAAAATAACTAAGTCGACAGTGATTATATTTTTCGTGGGCAAAACATTTCTTATTAAATGCAATATATTGATGATACGGTAATTGAAAAGCAAAAATCGAATTTTACTCAGTACCGGTATTCTATGAAAGTTAAATGAATAAATGTGTTGAAAATTTACTAAAAATCAAATAAATCATCTATTTGAAATTTGCAATTTAAAAATTTCTAAATATAAAAATTTCTAATTTTTAAATTAATTAAACTTGGCAATTTGATTGTTGAAAAACATATAATTGAATAAAGTTGTGGGAATAATTGCATTGTAAAAATGTTGTGTTTTTAGTTGTTGGACAAATCTGTGTGTTTTTGATCATTAAATTAATCCTCGATAGTATAGTGGTCAGTATCTCCGCCTGTCACGTGGAAGGCCCGGGTTCGATTCCCGGTCGGGAGTATTTTTTTCATTTCAATCAACTTGATTTATTTTAAATGAGTTGAAAATAACTAAGTCGACAGTGATTATATTTTTCGTGGGCAAAACATTTCTTATTAAATGCAATATATTGATGATACGGTAATTGAAAAGCAAAAATCGAATTTTACTCAGTACCGGTATTCTATGAAAGTTAAATGAATAAATGTGTTGAAAATTTACTAAAAATCAAATAAATCATCTATTTGAAATTTGCAATTTAAAAATTTCTAAATATAAAAATTTCTAATTTTTAAATTAATTAAACTTGGCAATTTGATTGTTGAAAAACATATAATTGAATAAAGTTGTGGGAATAATTGCATTGTAAAAATGTTGTGTTTTTAGTTGTTGGACAAATCTGTGTGTTTTTGATCATTAAATTAATCCTCGATAGTATAGTGGTCAGTATCTCCGCCTGTCACGTGGAAGGCCCGGGTTCGATTCCCGGTCGGGGAGTATTTTTTTTCATTTCAATCAACTTGATTTATTTTAAATGAGTTGAAAATAACTAAGTCGACAGTGATTATATTTTTCGTGGGCAAAACATTTCTTATTAAATGCAATATATTGATGATACGGTAATTGAAAAGCAAAAATCGAATTTTACTCAGTACCGGTATTCTATGAAAGTTAAATGAATAAATGTGTTGAAAATTTACTAAAAATCAAATAAATCATCTATTTGAAATTTGCAATTTAAAAATTTAAATATAAAAATTTCTAATTTTTAAATTAAAACTTGGCAATTTGATTGTTGAAAAACATATAATTGAATAAAGTTGTGGGAATAATTGCATTGTAAAAATGTTGTGTTTTTAGTTGTTGGACAAATCTGTGTGTTTTTGATCATTAAATTAATCCTCGATAGTATAGTGGTCAGTATCTCCGCCTGTCACGTGGAAGGCCCGGGTTCGATTCCCGGTCGGGGAGTATTTTTTTTCATTTCAATCAACTTGATTTATTTTAAATGAGTTGAAAATAACTAAGTCGACAGTGATTATATTTTTCGTGGGCAAAACATTTCTTATTAAATGCAATATATTGATGATACGGTAATTGAAAAGCAAAAATCGAATTTTACTCAGTACCGGTATCTATGAAAGTTAAATGAATAAATGTGTTGAAAATTTACTAAAAATCAAATAAATCATCTATTTGAAATTTGCAATTTAAAAATTTCTAAATATAAAAATTTCTAATTTTTAAATTAATTAAACTTGGCAATTTGATTGTTGAAAAACATATAATTGAATAAAGTTGTGGGAATAATTGCATTGTAAAAATGTTGTGTTTTTAGTTGTTGGACAAATCTGTGTGTTTTTGATCATTAAATTAATCCTCGATAGTATAGTGGTCAGTATCTCCGCCTGTCACGTGGAAGGCCCGGGTTCGATTCCCGGTCGGGGAGTATTTTTTTTCATTTCAATCAACTTGATTTATTTTAAATGAGTTGAAAATAACTAAGTCGACAGTGATTATATTTTTCGTGGGCAAAACATTTCTTATTAAATGCAATATATTGATGATACGGTAATTGAAAAGCAAAAATCGAATTTTACTCAGTACCGGTATTCTATGAAAGTTAAATGAATAAATGTGTTGAAAATTTACTAAAAATCAAATAAATCATCTATTTGAAATTTGCAATTTAAAAATTTCTAAATATAAAAATTTCTAATTTTTAAATTAATTAAACTTGGCAATTTGATTGTTGAAAAACATATAATTGAATAAAGTTGTGGGAATAATTGCATTGTAAAAATGTTGTGTTTTTAGTTGTTGGACAAATCTGTGTTTTTTGATCATTAAATTAATCCTCGATAGTATAGTGGTCAGTATCTCCGCCTGTCACGTGGAAGGCCCGGGTTCGATTCCCGGTCGGGGAGTATTTTTTTTCATTTCAATCAACTTGATTTATTTTAAATGAGTTGAAAATAACTAAGTCGACAGTGATTATATTTTTCGTGGGCAAAACATTTCTTATTAAATGCAATATATTGATGATACGGTAATTGAAAAGCAAAAATCGAATTTTACTCAGTACCGGTATTCTATGAAAGTTAAATGAATAAATGTGTTGAAAATTTACTAAAAATCAAATAAATCATCTATTTGAAATTTGCAATTTAAAAATTTCTAAATATAAAAATTTCTAATTTTTAAATTAATTAAACTTGGCAATTTGATTGTTTGAAAAACATATAATTGAATAAAGTTGTGGGAATAATTGCATTGTAAAAATGTTGTGTTTTTAGTTGTTGGACAAATCTGTGTGTTTTTGATCATTAAATTAATCCTCGATAGTATAGTGGTCAGTATCTCCGCCTGTCACGTGGAAGGCCCGGGTTCGATTCCCGGTCGGGGAGTATTTTTTTTCATTTCAATCAACTTGATTTATTTTAAATGAGTTGAAAATAACTAAGTCGACAGTGATTATATTTTTCGTGGGCAAAACATTTCTTATTAAATGCAATATATTGATGATACGGTAATTGAAAAGCAAAAATCGAATTTTACTCAGTACCGGTATTCTATGAAAGTTAAATGAATAAATGTGTTGAAAATTTACTAAAAATCAAATAAATCATCTATTTGAAATTTGCAATTTAAAAATTTCTAAATATAAAAATTTCTAATTTTTAAATTAATTAAACTTGGCAATTTGATTGTTGAAAAACATATAATTGAATAAAGTTGTGGGAATAATTGCATTGTAAAAATGTTGTGTTTTTAGTTGTTGGACAAATCTGTGTGTTTTTGATCATTAAATTAATCCTCGATAGTATAGTGGTCAGTATCTCCGCCTGTCACGTGGAAGGCCCGGGTTCGATTCCCGGTCGGGGAGTATTTTTTTTCATTTCAATCAACTTGATTTATTTTAAATGAGTTGAAAATAACTAAGTCGACAGTGATTATATTTTTCGTGGGCAAAACATTTCTTATTAAATGCAATATATTGATGATACGGTAATTGAAAAGCAAAAATCGAATTTTACTCAGTACCGGTATTCTATGAAAGTTAAATGAATAAATGTGTTGAAAATTTACTAAAAATCAAATAAATCATCTATTTGAAATTTGCAATTTAAAAATTTCTAAATATAAAAATTTCTAATTTTTAAATTAATTAAACTTGGCAATTTGATTGTTGAAAAACATATAATTGAATAAAGTTGTGGGAATAATTGCATTGTAAAAATGTTGTGTTTTTAGTTGTTGGACAAATCTGTGTGTTTTTGATCATTAAATTAATCCTCGATAGTATAGTGGTCAGTATCTCCGCCTGTCACGTGAAGGCCCGGTTCGATTCCCGGTCGGGAGTATTTTTTTCATTTCAATCAACTTGATTTATTTTAAATGAGTTGAAAATAACTAAGTCGACAGTGATTATATTTTTCGTGGGCAAAACATTTCTTATTAAATGCAATATATTGATGATACGGTAATTGAAAAGCAAAAATCGAATTTTACTCAGTACCGGTATTCTATGAAAGTTAAAATGAATAAATGTGTTGAAAATTTACTAAAAATCAAATAAATCTATTTGAAATTTGCAATTTAAAAATTTCTAAATATAAAAATTTCTAATTTTTAAATTAATTAAACTTGGCAATTTGATTGTTGAAAAACATATAATTGAATAAAGTTGTGGGAATAATTGCATTGTAAAAATGTTGTGTTTTTAGTTGTTGGACAAATCTGTGTGTTTTTGATCATTAAATTAATCCTCGATAGTATAGTGGTCAGTATCTCCGCCTGTCACGTGGAAGGCCCGGGTTCGATTCCCGGTCGGGGAGTATTTTTTTCATTTCAATCAACTTGATTTATTTTAAATGAGTTGAAAATAACTAAGTCGACAGTGATTATATTTTTCGTGGGCAAAACATTTCTTATTAAATGCAATATATTGATGATACGGTAATTGAAAAGCAAAAATCGAATTTTACTCAGTACCGGTATTCTATGAAAGTTAAATGAATAAATGTGTTGAAAATTTACTAAAAATCAAATAAATCATCTATTTGAAATTTGCAATTTAAAAATTTCTAAATATAAAATTTCTAATTTTTAAATTAATTAAACTTGGCAATTTGATTGTTGAAAAACATATAATTGAATAAAGTTGTGGGAATAATTGCATTGTAAAAATGTTGTGTTTTTAGTTGTTGGACAAATCTGTGTGTTTTGATCATTAAATTAATCCTCGATAGTATAGTGGTCAGTATCTCCGCCTGTCACGTGGAAGGCCCGGGTTCGATTCCCGGTCGGGAGTATTTTTTTCATTTCAATCAACTTGATTTATTTTAAATGAGTTGAAAATAACTAAGTCGACAGTGATTATATTTTTCGTGGGCAAAACATTTCTTATTAAATGCAATATATTGATGATACGGTAATTGAAAAGCAAAAATCGAATTTTACTCAGTACCGGTATTCTATGAAAGTTAAATGAATAAATGTGTTGAAAATTTACTAAAAATCAAATAAATCATCTATTTGAAATTTGCAATTTAAAAATTTCTAAATATAAAAAATTTCTAATTTTAAATTAATTAAACTTGGCAATTTGATTGTTGAAAAACATATAATTGAATAAAGTTGTGGGAATAATTGCATTGTAAAAATGTTGTGTTTTTAGTTGTTGGACAAATCTGTGTGTTTTTGATCATTAAATTAATCCTCGATAGTATAGTGGTCAGTATCTCCGCCTGTCACGTGGAAGGCCCGGGTTCGATTCCCGGTCGGGGAGTATTTTTTTTCATTTCAATCAACTTGATTTATTTTAAATGAGTTGAAAATAACTAAGTCGACAGTGATTATATTTTCGTGGGCAAAACATTTCTTATTAAATGCAATATATTGATGATACGGTAATTGAAAAGCAAAAATCGAATTTTACTCAGTACCGGTATTCTATGAAAGTTAAATGAATAAATGTGTTGAAAATTTACTAAAAATCAAATAAATCATCTATTTGAAATTTGCAATTTAAAAATTTTAAATATAAAAATTTCTAATTTTTAAATTAATTAAACTTGGCAATTTGATTGTTGAAAATATGGTTGAATAATTGCATTGTAAAAATGTTGTTTTTTAGTTGTTGGACAAATCTGTGTGTTTTTGATCATTAAATTAATCCTCGATAGTATAGTGGTCAGTATCTCCGCCTGTCACGTGGAAGGCCGATTCGGGGAGTATTTTTTTTCATTTCAATCAACTTGATTTATTTTAAATGAGTTGAAAATAACTAAGTCGACAGTGATTATTTTTTCGTGGGCAAAACATTTCTTATTAAATGCAATATATTGATGACGGTAATTGAAAAGCAAAAATCGAATTTTACTCAGTACCGTATTCTATGAAAGTTAAATGAATAAATGTGTTGAAAATTTACTAAAAATCAAATAAATCTATTTGAAATTTGCAATTTAAAAATTTTAAATATAAAATTTCTAATTTTTAAATTAATTAAACTTGGCAATTAAAAACATATAATTGAATAAAGTTGTGGGAATAATTGCATTGTAAAAATGTTGTGTTTTTAGTTGTTGGACAAATCTGTGTGTTTTGATCATTAAATTAATCCTCGATAGTATAGTGGTCAGTATCTCCGCCTGTCACGTGGAAGGCCCGGGTTCGATTCCCGGTCGGGGAGTATTTTTTTCATTTCAATGATTTTAAATGAGTTGAAAATAACTAAGTCGACAGTGATTATATTTTTCGTGGCAAAACATTTCTTATTAAATGCAATATATTGATGATACGGTAATTGAAAAGCAAAAATCGAATTTTACTCAGTACCGGTATTATGAAAGTTAAATGAATAAATGTGTTGAAAATTTACTAAAAATCAAATAAATCATCTATTTGAAATTTGCAATTTAAAAATTCTAAATATAAAAATTTCTAATTTTTAAATTAATTAAACTTGGCAATTTGATTGTTGAAAAAATATAATTGTAAAGTGTGGGAATAATTGCATTGTAAAAATGTTGTGTTTTTAGTTGTTGGACAAATCTGTGTTTTTTGATCATTAAATTAATCCTCGATAGTATAGTGGTCAGTATCTCCGCACGTGGAAGGCCCGGGTTCGATTCCGGTCGGGGAGTATTTTTTCATTTCAATCAACTTGATTTAAATGAGTTGAAATAACTAAGTCGACAGTGATTATATTTTCGTGGGCAAAACATTATTAAATGCAATATATATACGGTAATTGAAAAGCAAAAATCGAATTTTACTCAGTACCGGTATTCTATGAAAGTTAAATGAATAAATGTGTTGAAAATTTACTAAAAATCAAATAAATCATCTATTTGAAATTTGCAATTTAAAAATTTCTAATATAAAAATTTCTAATTTTTAAATTAATTAAACTTGGCAATTTGATTGTTGAAAAACATATAATTGAATAAAGTTGTGGGAATAATTGCATTGTAAAAATGTTGTGTTTTTAGTTGTTGGACAAATCTGTGTTTTTGATCATTAAATTAATCCTCGATAGTATAGTGGTCAGTATCTCCGCCTGACCCGGGTTTCGATTCCCGGTCGGGGAGTATTTCATTTCAATCAACTTGATTTATTTTAAATGAGTTGAAAATAACTAAGTCGACAGTGATTATATTTTTCGTGGGCAAAACATTCTTATTAAATGCAATATATTGATGATACGGTAATTGAAAAGCAAAAATCGAATTTTACTAGTAATTCTATGAAAGTTAAATGAATAAATGTGTTGAAAATTTACTAAAAATCAAATAAATCATCTATTTGAAATTTGCAATTTAAAAATTTCTAAATATAAAATTTCTAATTTTTAAATTAATTAAAAAATTTGATTGTTGAAAAACATATAATTGAATAAAGTTGTGGGAATAATTGCATTGTAAAAATGTTGTGTTTTAGTTGTTGGACAAATCTGTGTGTTTTTGATCATTAAAATCCTCGATAGTATAGTGGTCAGTATCTCCGCCGTCACGTGGAAGGCCCGGGTTCGATTCCCGGTCGGGAGTATTTTTTCATTTCAATCAACTTGATTTATTTTAAATGAGTTGAAAAAAACTAAGTCGACAGTGATTATATTTTCGTGGGCAAAACATTTCTTATTAAATGCAATATATTGATGATACGGTAATTGAAAAGCAAAAATCGAATTTTACTCAGTACCGGTATTCTATGAAAGTTAAATGAATAAATGTGTTGAAAATTTACTAAAAATCAAAATAAATCATCTATTTGAAATTTGCAATTTAAAAATTTCTAAATATAAAATTTCTAATTTTAAAATTAATTAAACTTGGCAATTTGATTGTTGAAAAACATATAATTGAATAAAGTTGTGGGAATAATGCATTGTAAAAATGTTGTGTTTTTAGTTGTTGGACAAATCTGTGTCATATAATCCTCGATAGTATAGTCAGTATCTCCTGTCACGTGGGCCCGGGTTCGATTCCCGGTCGGGAGTATTTTTTCATTTCAATCAACTTGATTTATTTTAAATGAGTTGAAAATAACTCGACAGTGATTATATTTTTCGTGGGCAAAACATTTCTTATTAAATGCAATATATTGATGATACGGTAATTGAAAAGCAAAAATCGAATTTTACTCAGTACCGGTATTCTATGAAATTAAATGAATAAATGTGTTGAAAATTTACTAAAAATCAAATAAATCATCTATTTTGAAATTTGCAATTTAAAAATTTCTAAATATAAAAATTCTAATTTTTAAATTAATTAAACTTGGCAATTTGATTGTTGAAAAACATATAATTGAATAAAGTTGTGGGAATAATTGCATTGTAAAAGTTGTGTTAGTTGTTGGACAAATCTGTGTGTTTTGATCATTAAATTAATCCTCGATAGTATAGTGGTCAGTATCTCCGCCTGTCACGTGAAGGCCCGGGTTCGATTCCCGGTCGGGGAGTTTTTTCATTTCAATCAACTTGATTTATTTTAAATGAGTTGAAAATAACTAAGTCGACAGTGATTATATTTTTCGTGGGCAAAACATTTCTTATGATGATACGGTAATTGAAAAGCAAAAATCGAATTTTACTCAGTACCGGTATTCTATGAAAGTTAAATGAATAAATGTGTTGAAAATTTACTAAAAATCAAATAAATCATCTATTTGAAATTTGCAATTTAAAAATTTCTAAATATAAAAATCTAATTTTAAATTAATTAAACTTGGCAATTTGATTGTTGAAAAACATATAATTGAATAAAGTTGTGGGAATATTGCATTGTAAAAATGTTGTGTTTTTAGTTGTTGGACAATCTGTGTTTGATCAAAATCCTCGATAGTAGTGGTCAGTATCTCCGCCTGTCACGTGGAAGGCCCGGGTTCGATCCCCGGTCGGGGAGTATTTTTTCATTTCAATCAACTTGATTTATTTTAAATGAGTTGAAAAAACTAAGTCGACAGTGATTATATTTTTCGTGGCAAAACATTTCTTATTAAATGCAATATATTGATGATACGGTAATTGAAAAGCAAAAATCGAATTTACTCAGTACCGTATTCTATGAAAGTTAAATGAATAAATGTGTTGAAAATTTACTAAAAATCAAATAAATCATCTATTTGAAATTTGCAATTTAAAAATTTCTAAATATAAAAATTTCTAATTTTAAATTATTAAACTTGGCAATTTGATTGTTGAAAAAATATAATTGAATAAAGTTGTGGAAATAATTGCATTGTAAAAATGTTGTTTTTAGTTGTTGGACAAATCTGTGTGTTTTGATCATTAAATTAATCCTCGATAGTTATAGTGGTCAGTATCTCCGCCTGTCACGTGGAAGGCCCGGGTTCGATTCCCGGTCGGGGAGTATTTTTTTCATTTCAATCAACTTGATTTATTTTAAATGAGTGAAAATAACTAAGTCGACAGTGATTATTTTTCGTGGGCAAAACATTTCTTATTAAATGCAATATATTGATGATACGGTAATTGAAAGCAAAAATCGAATTTTACTCAGTACCGGTATTCTATGAAAGTTAAATGAATAAATGTGTTGAAAATTTACTAAAAATCAAATAAATCATCTATTTGAATTGCAATTTAAAAATTTCTAAATATAAAAATTTCTAATTTTT
Organism: Microvelia longipes; assembly: GCA_018340805.1. Classification (NCBI taxonomy): domain Eukaryota; kingdom Metazoa; phylum Arthropoda; class Insecta; order Hemiptera; family Veliidae; genus Microvelia; species Microvelia longipes. Next base: position 34,692 of record JACMZG010000276.1, read on the forward strand.
AAAATTAATTAAACTTGGCAATTTGATTGTTGAAAAACATATAATTGAATAAAGTTGTGGAATAATTGCATTGTAAAAATGTTGTGTTTTTAGTTGTTGGACAAATCTGTGTGTTTTTGATCATTAAATTAATCCTCGATAGTATAGTGGTCAGTATCTCCGCCTGTCACGTGGAAGGCCCGGTTCGATTCCCGGTCGGGGAGTATTTTTTTCATTTCAATCAACTTGATTTATTTTAAATGAGTTGAAAATAACTAAGTCGACAGTGATTATATTTTTCGTGGGCAAAACATTTCTTATTAAATGCAATATATTGATGATACGTAATTGAAAAGCAAAAATCGAATTTTACTCAGTACCGGTATTCTATGAAAGTTAAATGAATAAATGTGTTGAAAATTTACTAAAAATCAAATAAATCATCTATTTGAAATTTGCAATTTAAAAATTTCTAAATATAAAAATTTCTAATTTTAAATTAATTAGGCAATTTGATTGTTGAAAAACATATAGTAAAAAATGTTAGTTGTTGGACAAATCTGTGTGTTTTTTGATCATTAAATTAATCCTCGATAGTATAGTGGTCAGTATCTCCGCCTGTCACGTGGAAGGCCCGGGTTCGATTCCCGGTCGGGGAGTATTTTTTTTCATTTCAATCAACTTGATTTATTTTAAATGAGTTGAAAATAACTAAGTCGACAGTGATTATATTTTTCGTGGGCAAAACATTTCTTATTAAATGCAATATATTGATGATACGGTAATTGAAAAGCAAAAATCGAATTTTACTCAGTACCGGTATTCTATGAAAGTTAAATGAATAAATGTGTTGAAAATTTACTAAAAATCAAATAAATCATCTATTTGAAATTTGCAATTTAAAAATTCTAAAATATAAAAAATTTCTAATTTTAAATTAATTAAACTTGGCAATTTGATTGTTGAAAAACATATAATTGAATAAAGTTGTGGGAATAATTGCATTGTAAAAATGTTGTGTTTTTAGTTGTTGGACAAATCTGTGTGTTTTGATCATTAAATTAATCCTCGATAGTATAGTGGTCAGTATCTCCGCCTGTCACGTGGAAGGCCCGGGTTCGATTCCCGGTCGGGAGTATTTTTTTCATTTCAATCAACTTGATTTATTTTAAATGAGTTGAAAATAACTAAGTCGACAGTGATTATATTTTTCGTGGGCAAAACATTTCTTATTAAATGCAATATATTGATGATACGGTAATTGAAAACAAAAATCGAATTTTACTCAGTACCGGTATTCTATGAAAGTTAAATGAATAAATGTGTTGAAAATTTACTAAAATCAAATAAATCATCTATTTGAAATTTGCAATTTAAAAATTTCTAAAATATTTCTAATTTTTAAATTAATTAAACTTGGCAATTTGATTGTTGAAAAACATATAATTGAATAAAGTTGTGGGAATAATTGCATTGTAAAAATTGTGTTTTAGTTGTTGGACAAATCTGTGTGTTTTGATCATTAAATTAATCCTCGATAGTATAGTGGTCAGTATCTCCGCCTGTCACGTGAAGGCCCGGGTTCGATTCCCGGTCGGGGAGTATTTTTTTCATTTCAATCAACTTGATTTATTTTAAATGAGTTGAAAATAACTAAGTCGACAGTGATTATATTTTTCGTGGGCAAAACATTTCTTATTAAATGCAATATATTGATGATACGGTAATTGAAAAGCAAAAATCGAATTTACTCAGTACCGGTATTCTATGAAAGTTAAAATGAATAAATGTGTTGAAAAGTTACTAAAAATCAAATAAATCATCTATTTGAATTGCAATTTAAAAATTTCTAAATATAAAATTTCTAATTTTAAATTAATTAAACTTGGCAATTTGATTGTTGAAAAACATATAATTGAATAAAGTTGTGGGAATAATTGCATTGTAAAAATGTTGTGTTTAGTTGTTGGACAAATCTGTGTGTTTTTGATCATTAAATTAATCCTCGATAGTATAGTGGTCAGTATCTCCGCCTGTCACGTGGAAGGCCCGGGTTCGATTCCCGGTCGGGAGTATTTTTTTTCATTTCAATCAACTTGATTTATTTTAAATGAGTTGAAAATAACTAAGTCGACAGTGATTATATTTTTCGTGGGCAAAACATTTCTTATTAATGCAATATATTGATGATACGGTAATTGAAAAGCAAAAATCGAATTTTACTCAGTACCGGTATTCTATGAAAGTTAAATGAATAAATGTGTTGAAAATTACTAAAAATCAAATAAATCATCTATTTGAAAATTGCAATTTAAAAATTTTCTAAATATAAAAATTTCTAATTTTTAAATTAATTAAACTTGGTAATTTGATTGTTGAAAAACATAATTGAATAAAGTTGTGGGAAAATTGCATTTAAAAATGTTGTGTTTTTAGTTGTTGGACAAATCTGTGTGTTTTTGATCATTAAATTAATCCTCGATAGTATAGTGGTCAGTATCTCCGCCTGTCACGTGGAAGGCCGGGTTCGATTCCCGCGGGAGTATTTTTTTCATTTCAATCAACTGATTTATTTTAAATGAAAAAATAAACTAAGTCGACAGTGATTATATTTTTCGTGGCAAAACATTTCTTATTAAATGCAATATATTGATATACGTAATTGAAAAGCAAAAATCGAATTTACTCAGTACCGGTATTCTATGAAAGTTAAATGAATAAATGTGAAAATTTACTAAAAAATCAAATAAAATCATCTATTTGAAATTTGCAATTTAAAAATTTCTAAATATAAAAAATCTAATTTTTAAATAATTAAACTTGGCAATTTGATTGTTGAAAAAAAATATTGAATAAAGTGTGGGAATAATTGCATTGTAAAAATGTTGTGTTTTTAGTTGTTGGACAAATCTGTGTGTTTTTGATCATTAAATTAATCCTCGATAGTATAGTGGTCAGTAATCTCCGCCTGTCACGTGGAAGGCCCGGTTCGATTCCCGGTCGGGGAGTATTTTTTTTCATTTCAATCAACTTGATTTATTTTAAAGAGTTGAAAATAACTAAGTCGACAGTGATTATATTTTTCGTGGCAAAACATTCTTATTAAATGCAATATATTGATGATACGTAATTGAAAAGCAAAAATCGAATTTTACTCAGTACCGGTATTCTATGAAAGTAAATGAAATAATGTGTGAAAAATTACTAAAATCAAAAATAAATCATCTATTTGAAATTTGCATTTAAAAATTCTAAATATAAAAATTTCTAATTTTTAAATTAATTAAACTTGGCAATTTGATTGTTGAAAAAACATAAATGAATAAAGTTGTGGGAATAATGCATTGTAAAAATGTTGGTTTTTAGTTGTTGGACAAACTGTGTGTTTTTGATCATTAAATTAATCCCGATAGTATAGTGGTCCAGTATCTCCGGCCTGTCACGTGAAGGCCCGGGGTTCGATTCCCGGTCGGATATTTTTCCATTTCACCATCAACTTGATTTATTTTAAATGAGTTGAAAAATACCTAAGTCGACAGTGATTATATTTTTCGTGGGCAAAACATTTCTTATTAAATGCAATATATTGATGATACGGTAATTGAAACAAAAATTCGAATTTTACTCAGTACCGGTATTCTATGAAATTAAATGAATAAATGTTTGAAAATTTACTAAAAATCAAATAAATCATCTATTGAAATTTGCAATTTAAAAATTTCTAAATATAAAAATTCTAATTTAAATTAATTAAACTTGGCAATTTGATTGTTGAAAAAATATTTGAATAAAGTTTGGGAATAATTGCATTGTAAAAATGTTGTGTTTTTAGTTGTTGGACAAATCTGTGTGTTTTTGATCATAATTAATCCTCGATAGGTAAGGTCAGTATCCGCCTGTCACGTGGAAGGCCCGGGTTCGATTCCCGGTCGGGGATAAATTTTTTTCATTCAATCAACTGATTTATTTTAAATGAGTTGAAAATAACTAAGTCGACAGTGATATATTTTTTCGTGGCAAAAACATTTCTTATAAATGCAATAATTGATTTACACGTAATTGAAAAGCAAAAATCGAATTTACTCATAACCGATCATGAAAGTAAATGAAAAATGTTGAAAATTTCTAAAAAATCAAAAATCATCTATTTAAATTGAATTTAAAAATTTCTAAATATAAAATCTAATTTTTAAATTAATTAAACTTGGCAATTGATTGTTGAAAAAAATATAATTGAATAAAGTTGTGGAATATTGCATTGTAAAAATGTTGTTTTAGTGTTGGACAAATCTGTGTGTTTTGATCATTAAATAATCCTCGTAGTATAGTGGTCAGTATCTCCGCCTGCACGTGGAAGGCCGGGTCGATCCCGGTCGGGGAGTATTTTTTCATATTCAATCAACTTGATTTATTTAAATGAGTTGAAAAATAACTAAGTCGACAGTGATATTTTCGTGGCAAAACATTCTAATTAAATGCAATATATTGATGAATACGGTAATTGAAAAGCAAAAATCGAATTTTTACTCAGTACGGTATTCTATGAAAGTTAAATGAATAAATGTGTTGAAATTTTACTAAAAATCAATAAAATCTATTTGAATTTGCAATTTAAAAATTCTAAATATAAAATTCTAATTTTTAAATTAATTAAACTTGGCAATTGATTGTTGAAAAAAATAATAATGAATAAAAGTTGTGGGAATAATTGCATTGTAAAAATGTTGTGTTTTTAGTTGTTGACAAAT